>VDFB02073692.1:0-39391 GCA_007258455.2 Sequoia sempervirens
AATCATCAATACAACTAAGAATGCCCATATAATTTTATCAATGTCCTCATGTACAAATACATCAATGCATCTTGCTACCAACTATCCTAGATACACAACTAATATGTGCCCAGGTTGATATCCTCACTCTGTAATGCACATATCAAATCATTGCTACTGTCAAAGACACCTGCATTGCAATATTACAAGCCAATTTTTAAAAAATAGGAAAATCACTTAGTAAAAGTAATTGAACAATGAAAGCAACATGAACTCCAATGCTAGATGCATTGCAATTGAACCTCACATCCTACTCAAATCTTGTGTTTAGAAATTCTTGCATATAAATATTAGGAAACTATGGATTATAAACAACATGAACAACAAAGTCAACTGATCATTCTTTGAAATTAACAATGGTTAAAATTAAAAACGAATATTGGAAAATGCCAAATTTTCTTTTTTTAGTAATTTTGACGAATGGGTAGTGTGAATAAATTGAGGTAGGCAGGTAAATACTAGGGAAGGTATGACTTTTTTTCCCAAGTCACGCGATCGTTTTGGGGTGCTCTTTCCAGGGTAGTCTTTTAAGAGCCATAAAAGCCAAAAAATATCAAACTTTGACAAAGTCATTTCGGGAGCTCGTGGCACGTAGGAAATATTTTTCTACACCTATAGATGGATATAGAATCCCTTCAAACCAACCTCTCTCAGTTTGGGTCAACTCAACATCATTTGTGTTTTCCAATGTCAAGTACATTCCTACAAAATTTGTCAGTGGAAAGCAATGCAAAAATGGAAAGAAGCATTATTTTTGTTTTGTGCATAATGGAGAAAAACCAACTATACCAACACATCAAATTAGGTAGTCCAATGCTACGAAAGGCCTCCTTTTTTTTCCCAAGCCCCCCCCTCCCATGATTCTGAGGTGCACTAATCCGACGTAGTCTTGAAAGTGTCGTAAGAGCAAATAATACAAAATTGTCAAGTTTTGGGTTATTTTGACGAATGGGTAGCATGGAACTGTTGAGATAGGCAGGTAAATACTAGGGAAGGTCTAACATAATTGCCCAAGTCACCCAATCATTTTGGGGTGCTCTTTCTGAGGTAGCGTGTTAAGATCCTTAAGAGCAAAAAATGCAAAATTTGTAAAATTTATAGTAGTTTTTAATGAATGGGAAGCGTGGACATGTCAAGGTAGGTAGGTAAATACTAGGTAAGGTTTGACCCCATTTCCCAAGTCACGTGATCGTTCCGGGGTGCTCTTTTCGAGGTAATGTCTTAAGAGCCTTAAGAGCAAAAAATGCAAAATTTATAAAATTTATAGTAATTTTGACAAATGGGTAACATGGACACATCAAGGTAGGTAGGTAAATACTAGGGAAGGTCTGACTTCATTGTCTAATTCACTCAATTTTTCTGGGGTGCTCTTTCTAAGGTAGCCTCTTAAGATCCTTAAGAGAAAAAAATGCAAAATTTGTAAAATTTATACTAATTTTGATGAATGGGAAGCATGGAAACATGAAGGTAGGCAAGCAAATACTAGGGAAGGTCTAACTTTGTTACCCAAGTCACCCAATTGTTCTGGGGTAGTCTCTTAAGAGCCTTAAGAGCAAAACATGCAAAATTTGTAAAATTTATAGTAATTTTGACAAATGGGTAGTGTGGAAATGTCGAGGTAGGTAGGTAAATACTAGGGAAGGTCTGACTTCATTTCCCAAGTCACCTGATCATTTTGGGGTGCTCTTTTTGGGGTAGTCTCTTAAGAGACCTAAAAGCCAAAAAAATTCAAACTTTGACAAAATTGTTCTAGGAGCTTGTGGCACATAGGAATGCTTTTCCTGCACCTAGAGGTGGATATCAAATCCCTTCAAACCAACCTCTCTCGGTTTGGGTCAACTCAACACCATTTGTGTGTTCCAGTGTCAAATGCATTCTTGCAAAAGTTGTTAGTGGAAAGTAGTGCAAAAATGGAAAGAAGCATTTTTTGTTTTGTGCATAATGGAGTGAAACCAACTATACCAACATGTTAAGGTGGGAATTCCAATGCTACAAAAGGCCTCCTTTTGTCTCCCAAGCACCCTCATGATTCCAAAGTGCACAAATATGGGGTAGCCTTGAAAGTGTCATAAGAGCAAATAATGCAAAATTGTCAATTTTTGGGTTATTTTGACGAATGGGAAGCATGGACATGTCAAGGTAGGTAGGTAAATACTAGGGAAGGTCTGTCCTTGTTTCCCAAGTCAGTTGATCGTTCTGGGATGCTTTTTCCAAGGTAGTGTCTTAAGAGCCTTAAGAGAAAAAAATGCAAAAAAATGTAAAATTTATAATAATTTTGACAAATGGGCAGCATAGACACGTCGAGGTAGGTAGGTAAATACTAGGGAAGGTCTGACTTCATTTCCCAAGTCACTTGATTGTTCTGGGGTGCTCTTTTCGAGGTAGTCCCTTAAGAGCCTTAAGAGCAAACAATACAAAATTTGTATAATTTATAGTAATTTTGATGAATGGGAAGCATGGAAACGTCGAGGTAGGTAGGAAAAAACTAGGTAAGGTCTAACTTTATTTCCCAAGTCACTCGATCGTTCTGGGGTGCTCTTTCCAGGGTAGTCACTTAAGAGCCGTAAAAGCCAAAAATTGTCAAACTTTGACAAAGTCGTTTTGAGAGCTCGTGGCACGTAGGAATGATTTGTATGCACCTACAAGTGGATAGTGAATCCATTCAAACCAAACTCTCTTAGTTTGGGTCAACTCAACATTGTTTGTGTGTTTCAGTGTCAAATGCATTCTTGCAAAAGTTGTCAGTGGAAAGCAATGCAAAAATGGAAAGAAGCATTTTTTTTTATGCATAATGGAGTGAAACCGACTATACCAACACGCAAGGCGGGAATTCCAATGCTACAAAATTCCTCCTTTTGTTTCCCAACCCCCCCCCCTCACGATTTTGAAGTGCACTAATCCAGGGTAGTCTTGAAAGTGTCGTAAGAGCAAATAATGCAAAATTGTCAAGTTTTGGGTTATTTTGATGAATGGGCAGCGTGGACACGTCGAGGTAGGCTGGAAAATACTAAAGTAGGTCTGACCTCATTGCCCAATTCACCCGATCATTTTGAGGTGCTCTTTCCAGGGTAGTCAGTTGTGGTGTGTGAGTAGTTGTCAATTGTCAATGATTATCATGCTCCTTCAAGAAAGATCAAAATGCATTATTTTCAACTTTCCCTTCAATCTTAGAAAAGTACATGGATCAAATGATAACTGGAAGTCTCTACTTAAGAGTTATATTTCTTGAAGTTATGAGATGATTCATATTTTTTGAAGTAATCAACTACAAATTAAACAATAATACCTTAAAAATTGAGCAATTGAGAGAATGTGAGAATACTCGTTATAAATGGGGTCAAAGAAGAACATGCATATAAATAGAGACAAATTGTTGAGCATAAGAAACATGAACTACAAATTTTGAACAAAACATTCTCTCAATTCAAATATGTACCTCAAAAATATATTGATCTACATGATCTATCATGGATTTTTTGATTTGAATCGCTTGAAAATATACCTTTGTTCTCCAAGAAACCTGCATTTTTACATATCAGTTAGTTTTCTATATATGATATGGTTGGTGATTACTAACCATTATGTATATTTATGATATATGTTTATGTTTTCGATTGCTATATGTGACATGTTATGAATGTATAATAAAATGAAAATGGATGTATACGTAATGAAATGAAATGAACCAAATGCAAGCTAATGCATCTTACTGGATAATGAACTAAATATACTTAGAAAAACAAATCTATATTATTCTAAACAACCTAAACGATAATGAAATGGTAATGTAAACTAGAAAAGATGCTTAGAATAACAAATCTATATTATTTGAAACAACTTAAATAATAATGAAATGATAATGCAAAATGGATAATATGCTTAATATCAAAGGATAGTGACCAAATCAATCAATTTTATTATTATGAACTTGAATCAAAATAAGATGAACAATATCATACTTGCCCCATACAAGAAATGACCTACTACTTAAGTGTGTCTGAAGGGTCATCTCTTACCTTCATAGTATCGATTATTGCATCATGATCAACACTACTAATTTCCCATAGTTCCTTTATTCTTGGTTTGGCATGATGTATTAATAACTTAACAATTGTTTCTATAAAAAGGTCTGAATACATGAGAATGGTTTTTTGTTTCTCATAGTCTTCAAATGCTGGTATGCCATTCTTTCTAATCATATACATTCACAACCAAGTTTTGGCAACAACAACTGAACCTGTAGGATACATGAACCTATCATCATCTATCACCAGTTGTGTTAGCCTCTTCTTTCCCTGTACACATTGTTCAAACCAATAGTATGATCCCTCTTGATTCCCTTGTGGTGCTACAACTGCATAGGTATGTCCTGGCTGTACAAGATCTGAAAGATGGTCATAGTCAAGTGAACTTTCCATTTCATCTTCTAAAGAGAATTGTGTTACAGATAAAGGGGTTAGGTACTGTGGAATCCATGTATCTACCCACTCACTTGACTTGCAATATTGATCCCAATCACACTAAATATAATTCTAACAAAAATAATCCAACTCTCGTGTCCATATGGTCCATGCACCTGCATTTGAGCTTTGAAATGAATGTATCTTTGAAGATTCTCTAATTGTTTGACATTCCAATTTGTCTCTCGATGTTCCCTAATTAACCAACCAAAAGAACCTACACACTTGTGAATCAAGTGTCCCTCGTAATAATGCATAAGTACACCAATCACCAAAAGAACATGCATCACTGAATGTTGCACCACCTGTGATTTTCATTTGTTGCTTAACTATAGCTCTTTTCACACATGCACCTAGGCCATCATGCTCACCTTTTCCATGCCAAGCTTAAAAAAACTCCAAATATGTGGTACAATCCCTCTATACATGCATTATGCTCAACCAATAAAACATACGAGCATTCTTGAATTGCACCGTGCAATTATTTGACCAAATGAGATGTTGACCCATTGCAATACCTTTTTTCCTGCAAAAACTCAAAAAAAAATTCAAAACAGTGTTGCACAAACTCAGATGAATGAGATCTATGATCACTCATGTAAAAATGGTACTCCTTGATTATCTTCCTATCCTCTTTTGTACTATCAAGGGCATGTCTATATGTTATGTGGAAAAAAATAGCAATTTGAATAGAATTGTAATATTGTGATTGTACCTCATTTTGTGGTTGTAATGTGTAATTTTCAATAAAATCAACCACAGATACAATAGTTCCAATCAGGAAAGAGTCCTTACACATCTTGAATTATCAATCCAACCACTGTGACTTGTGGCTATGCCTTGCATACTTGTAGAAAATATTTTTCTTAAAGTCAGAAATAAAATCAGCAATACTTACCTCTCTTGTAACCAAGTTGCATCTAGAACCTTCACCTCGGCTCTTCAAACTATATTTGACTGTATCAAACTTTTTTTTCAACAATCTTGTTAGAAAAATCATGTTTGTTTCCCTCATGAAAATATGTTAGAAACTTTGATAAACCACCACATTGCAAACATGTTTCATTTAGACAATCATTTGTATAAAAAAGACAACCATCATCTCTAACACATAAAAATGAATCTAACAAGTCTCTGGATGACTTGGTAAGTTACATTGTATGACACTCTTGCAACATTTCATTAGTATGCATAGTAGAACCAATATAGCATAATAATTCATGATACATTGAAAACTCAATGTGGTATTTACAACAACATGTATTACGAGTATTAATAGGTACATAATAAAATGGATTACAAGACTCAAAATCCCTTTGTGATATTTGCAAATTTGGATGTGCTTCACAAAATTGTTTGTACAATATTGTTTGGCTACATTCCAAGAAATGTTTAGGATGCGGTGTGCGATCTCGATTACCAATTCTTAACTTTAAAACATCCTTTACATTTAGTGATATTCTAAATTGAGAGTGCCAAAAAATTTCAATTTGATTCTTTACATTATTGGTTAGCTTCTTATCAACATGTGGAAGCCTCCCACTAAAATCCCACGTATCATTTTGAAGAAGACTATCGAGTCTTCCTCTTCTTGAGAGTGTTCTATTCAATGTTTTATGATTTAGATTTAAATCAATACAAGTTTACCTCATTAAATGAGTCTTTCTCAAATAATGGCTTACTAGTGAGGTTGTGATCACTCTACAAGCAACTCTTTTATCTTTTTCCTTAATAGTCTTTCCAATAGAAGTTAGAGCATTAAAATAATTTTTTACAATAATACTATTTTTTTCCGACTTTTTGGCGACACGAATCTTTAATTTTTTTAATAATAGTCTCATTTTGTAAGACTTTATCAATTGCACAAAAGGTTGACATTGTTCAGTTAATATCTTATTGGAAAAGTATTGATTGAACATATTGGTAGCCCACAACTAAACCATTTGTGATGACCTTTTTCCATCAAGATTATCTATCATTTCTCATTTATTTCAAGTAACCATTTAGGGGTTCTCATGTAATTAGATGATACATAAGTTTCATTTTCAATGTTTTCAATGTTATTAACATTTTCATTTTCAATCTTTTTAATGCTATCAACATTTTCATTTTCAATATTATTAACATTTTCATTTTCAATGTTATTAGCATTTTTAGTTTCAATACCAATTTCAACATCTTCTATATCAATTCCAACATTTTCATTTTTAATTTCAACATTTTCAATTTCAATACCAATTTCAACATTTTTTATATCAATTTCAATATTTTCATTTTCAATTTCAAAATGGTGCTCAATATTTTCAAATTTTATTTCATCTTCACTTAAATTAATATTTAGGGGTGGAGAAGAAGCCTCAAATTGAGTATTTGTCATACCGTGTCTTCTCTTCCTACGACTTTCTCTATCTTTTACTCTATATGCTTCAGTTTGATCTGTTGTTAGTTTTCTCTTTTATTTTCTCTTACGACAACTATTGATCCCCATTGCACAAACAAAAAAGAGCACATTGTAAATGATTGTAAAGTTGAAAAATGTGTAAAAGAATCTTCCAAAAGCTAAATTTTGTCTATTATAGATAGAGAACATGAGATTTTAGGTGACAAAAAGAATGTTGGGACAGTTGGAATGCTCAAAACAGTCCCCTTTTTATTTTTTTATATAATTCACAAAACAGATATTCGTTATGTTTTGCACAGAATATTCAAAACTTATACTTTGGAAAATGAAAAAGATTGGGCTACTATCCTAAGGGCTAAGTATCTTAAAAATAAAGATGCTAGTTGTTTCCTGAGGAAGAAGGATCTTCCACATGGATTTGTGTTTTGGAATAATCTCCCTAAAACTCGTGGAATGTTGACTAGAGGTGCTAAAAGGAGGATTGGTAATGGTCTCAATACCGATTTCTGGGATGACCCATGGTCCACACTGACTCCACTATCGGCCTCTGGAGATCTCCAAAAAATTAGAATAAGACTGAAAAGGGAAAAAAGTTTCTAATTATTTTGTGTGGGATGGCTGCAGACCCAGGTGGAAAAGCTTTAAAGACTGTCTTAGTAATGTTGTTCTCAGGGGAAGCAGACAACAAAATTGGGAGGCTGCTATTGGCTTGCTTATGAAACAGATTGGAAACCCTAACCTTTTTTCAAGAAACAGAAAAGATGAGTGGATCTAGACAAAAAATGCTAGTGGAAGGTTCTCTGTTAAATCAGCTTATGACTTAATGATGCAACAAACTATGGCCTTGGGTTCTTTTGACTGGCTTAAATTTTGGAAGAAGAACCTAATCCTGAAAATTAACTACTTCTGGTGGAAAGTGATACATGGTAAGATCCTCACTATAGACAACCTAAAGAAAAGAGGTTGGTATTTTGTTAACAGACATAGCCTTTACAATGAAGAAGAGGAAACTATCATGCATTTGTTTTTTCAATTTTCTTATGCTCAAGAAGTTTGGGGTTTTTTTCTTAATGCTCTGAAGGTGGAGTAGGTTTTCTCGGTCAATGTTCAAATGTTTGTGGAAGGATGGAGCTTTTTCCCTTTTTCCCACAATATAATTATTGATCTGTGGGGACAAATCCCCTCATTTTTGACTTGGGGTTTGGGGAAGAGGTGGACATAATTACTATTTCGGATGATAATGAGTTGGAAGGTTTAAACCTTGGAGGAAGAAGGTCAAAAAGACTGGCCATGGTGGCGTCGTAAGGATAGGAGAGTAAGAAAAACACATAGAGCCCTAAAGAAAAAAGCACCCAAAGCCCACTGGAGAGTGTTGAAAAGAAAGAAGAAGAGGAAAATGACTTCTCAACAGAAGAAATTCCTGACAGCTTGGGAGGAGACTTGGTTGAAGAGGAGGATTTTGATGAGGAAAGTGAGGAGGGTAATGGTGATGAGGAAAAAGAGGAGTTGTAGCATGAAATGGCTCAGGAGGAGGAGGAAGTAAATGTTATGGATAATCAAGAGAGGGACGACAATACCAATAAAGAAGATGATAAGGTTGAGGATGATGGGAATGGTAGGATTGAAAGACTAGAGGAGATATTGCAGATTCTAGAAAAGAGAATAAATGAGAAAGCGAGGGACAACAAACTTCATGCCCTCAAAAATTTGGTGAATGGAATTATTGAGGAAAGACTGAAGGTATTGGAGAAAGGGATGTGAGAAAAAGGAGATGAAAACAAAATTCAAATCCTGGAAGAAGCAGTTTAGAACGTGTGTATGGTGGTTGGTGTTGTTATGAAGAAGGCGGTTATGGCAACTGTTTCTAGAATGGGAAAAATAAAAAAGCAACAAAAGAAATCAACAGCGGGTGATGGCGAAGACTTGGTGGGAAAAATGGAGTTGAAGGCAACAGTGAACGACACTGTTGAAGATCTAATGAAAGCATGGAGGTTGATCGAGGATGCTTAGCATGGATGATTCGTTGTGGGGCTTTTCTTTTTTATTATTATGTTTATATCTACTATGTTTTATAGGTTTGTTGCTACTGGTTATGGTCGTGGGTGCCAGAACTTAAACTTCTATAATTTTGTTTATATTTTAAGATGGAACATTATGATAGATGCTTATAAGTATTGTAGATGGATAGGGAAGGATGCTATTGATGCTAGATTAGGGTTTTTTTATTTGAATGATAGTACTATGATGTTTGATCGTATGAGAATTGGTTAAGCATTTTGCTGTGAGAGGGGGGGAGTTTGGTGGGCTTCCTATTTTTTGTTGTTTCTTACCACCTGCTGTTCTTTTCATGTTGTACTTTTTGCTCGGGTCAAGGCTCTTTTCCCTACTTAATCAATCAAAAACAAATATCCGTTTATAATGATATTTGTTTCCTTTAGTTTTTCAAAACCAAAAATTCATAAAACTATGTATTATTAATAAATGCATGATATATTATTTATTATATATTATATAATATGTTTAATATATACTATATATTGTATATTATATGATATATACTATTTATTATATATTAAATATTATAAAATATATATTATATATTGTATATTGAATATAGTGTATACAATATAGTATATAGTATATAATATATTGATGCAAGAGGGTCCTTCCCTCTGCAAAAACACCAAATTCTCAAACCCCAATCACAGAAAAACCTCCGCCTGAAACTAACAATAAAGATTGCAACAAATGAAAATATACTTCTTTTATTGATATCTATCAAAATGTAAATTCATTATTTACAAATAAATGGCAAAGACTCTTTCATATATCTCCGCTCACACTCTATCTTCGTCTGCGAATGATCTCCCCTTCTTAGAAACTTCTCTTCCTCCTCTATCTCTATATTTTTATTCCTAACATGCTAAGCATAGGGCGTTGCTCTTTAAAAATGCACTCCAATTCATATAACTCAACCGACCCTGTAAGTTTCTATGTTGATTTCTATATCAACATTCATCCTTTAAACTGTCCCTCTTTCTACTATTCACGGGCTATTTTTTTTGTCTCAGCAAGCTCACACAAGGAAGCCTCCTCCTAATCTCCATGGGCTTTCTACTTTTCTTCCTTTACTTCGACTTCATCCCTTTACCTTTATCAGTCGCTCATGCTCCTAACTAGGCGTTGTCTCCTTGGAAATCATTTTTTCTTTTGCTTACCCGGTGTGTCTAAACTTCCTTTCTACACCCTCTCTCTATCTCACTTTGACTTTATTTTCATCCTTCCATCAAATTTTGATGGGCTCGGTCTTCCCCATTCAAAACGACCTTCAATTTTAAATTCTTCTTTGTACACTTTCATAGCCCTCCTTCCTCTCCTACACATAGCCCATTTCTTCCCTTGATCAGCATAGCCCCCTACCAAATTGCTAGTGTGGTCTTTTATAAAAAAAATAACTTTCTTCAGGTTCAATGCAACCTCTCTATTGTTCCCTTCAGTGCACCCCCTCACATTCCTATCTGATGCTTGTTCACCTTCCTTTGATTGTGCGTGTGGATTTTCATTTCTGTTCTCTGTCTTTTCAAAAATTTCCATCAAAATTAAATTTGAAGTGAATTCTAGAAATTGGTTAGATGCTCTTGCATCACATATACTATATATAATATATAATATATATTGTATATATTATATAATATAATATATTATATATATTATATATTATATATAATATAATATATAATATATATTATATATAGTATATAGTATATACATTGTATATATTATTATACTATATATTATATTGTATGCATAGGGGAAGCTTCAAATCTTATATAATAAGTAATAGATATTTGTTTAAACAAATATTTGTTTGCTTTAATTTTTTAAAACCAAATAATACATAAAGTCAATATTATGCATTATTAATATATAATAAATATATTATATATTATATATTAATATATCATAATATATTATATATTATATATTTAATACATAATATATATTATATAATATATATTTAATACATAGTATATATCATATAATATATATTTTATACTTTATAGTATATAAATTATATTATATATTATATATAGTATACTCTCTCTCAACTCTCTCCCTCTTATGTCTCTCTCCCTCTCAAGTCTCTCTCTCTCTATATCTCTCTCTGGTCTCTCCCACTCCCTCCCTCTCTCCCTCTCTCTTAGGTCTCTCCCCCCAAATATCCCTCCATCCCCCTCTCCCTCTCTTAGGTCTCTCCCTCCCACCTAAATAGATAACTCCTTTCTCCCTTTGGGGTCTCTCTCTCTTAGGTCTCTCCCACTCCCTCTCTCTCTCCATCTCAAGTATCTCTCTCTCTCTCTCTTTGGTCTCTCCCTCCCTCTTTCCTTCCCCCATACCTAGAAAAATTTCTCTCACTCCAACCCCCTCTCTCTGACTCCCCCTCTCTCTCTCCCTATCTCTCAAGTCTCTCCCTCCAAATATATCTCCCACACCAACAAGATAACCCTATCTCCCTCTCAACTCTCTCCCCCCTCTCTCTCTCACACACACACAGGTCTCTTTCTCTCTCCATCTCAGATCTCTCCCTCCCTCTCCCTCTATCCCTCCCACTAGGTACCTAGACAACTCTCTCTCACTCCAACCCTCTCTCTCCCAATCCCTCTCTCTCTTAGGATACTCCCTCCCTCGATCCCTCCAACCCCTTGTCTTTCTTAGGTCTCTCCCTCCATCTATCCCTCCCACTCTCTCTCTCTTGTGTCTCTCTCTCCCTCTATCTGTCCCACCCTACCTAGACAACTCTCTCAATCCCTCTCTCGCAGGTCTCTCTCTCACCCTAGCCTAGATAAAAAAATTTCCCTTTCTCTTAGGTCTCTTCTTCCCACCCTACCTAGATAACGCTCTCTCTCACTCCCTCTCTCTCAAAGCTCTCTCCCTCCCTATATCCCTTCCTCTTAGATTCTTAGGTCTCTCTCTCCCTCTCCCTATCTCCCTCTCAAGTCTCTCCCTACCTCTATCCCTCCCGCCAGGTACCTAGATAACACTATCTCTCACTCCCCCTCTCTCTATCTCATTATATATATATATATATATATATATATTATATTATAATATAGTATATAATAAATAATATAATATAATATATAATATATAATATATAATAATAATATATGATATAATATATTATATACAATCTATAATATATAATACATAAAATATATAATATATTAGTATATAGTATATATAAATATATTATATATTATGTATTATTAATAATAATACAAAATATTATAAATAATGCATGTAACAGATATCCGTTACAAACAGATATCCATTTTTTCTGACAAAATCAGTAGGCTTGAGATTTTCCTCGGGATTGCCTTGGGATTTGGCTTGGGGGTGTCATACCTTGAAAGTCAACTAAAAAAATGTGTTTACAAAATTTCCTTAGTTTTCCAAAGTTTGCTCTTGTGGCTGATGAATTCTTTTATCCGAATTTGATGAAACGACAAGATTTTATTGAATAAATTGCCAGCTTTCCACCAATATAAGCTATGCCTTATTTTGATTTAATATTGATTTTCTACATACATTATGACTAAAGTCTTGATTGATAGGCTGATTGAAAAACTTCCATAATTTTCAAACTATTTCACATTTTTTGAATTTGAAAGATGTGTCACATTCTATGCTTTTCATACTATAAGATTAAAAAAATTGGATTTCATAAATTTTTGACCAAGTTATGGTGGTTAGACAAACACGTTTTAATAATTTTGAAATGTTCTAATAAAAAAATCATAACTAATTATTTACTTGCAAAAAAATTACAAAAAAAATGTGACACATCTAGGCATGTGTCCTCTTCTTATATTGAAAGGTTTAGAAAAAAATATTATTTTTTCTTGTACTTAGGTTGGTTAAACATACACCTGCTTTTTATCTTTTTCCTGAAAAATTTAATACTAATGCATTGAAATTTCAAATTTTCACAAAATAGATTTACTTTTTTCCAAAAAAGGACTAGTAGCCTAGAAACTACATTCAATTTGCTACAAATTCTATTCTTACATATAAAAAAAAAAGTAAAAATAAGTAACATTTATTTGTTTTAGAAAGATTTAATGAAATAAAAAATCATTTTTAAAAAAAATAGTTTACCTTACTTTCCTACAAATTCTCCAATAACACACAACTTTTTAACCAATCATATTCACAAGAAATAATTCATATAATTTGTAAAGTTAAATATTCTACAAGTTGACTTTACAATTTAATTTAATTTTAATTTTTTTAAAATATTTTTTTTGATTGGTTGAAAAATAAATTATTAATTACACTGAGAGGCTTTATACAGTGAAAGCAATGAAGGAATATTCTATGTAAAGTTTTTGAAGTTGCATTGAAAATGATGGGCAGTGGAAGTCATGTGTTGCTTTTGCTCCTGTTAATTAAAAAAAAATAAAGGTAAAAGATTCAAGTTAAAAATACATAAGTATAAAATTGAATCACATTATATTCCAAATGAATACTATTAAATTTAAAAGGAGGGAGTTACAGTGTCTTTCCGCCAATTTTGATGAGACAAAGATTTGAATATTAAATACATAAATTTTGGCGTAACCTCCAAAGAGAATATTGTCAGCTCCAAATTTATTCTTTAGGAAAGATTTCCTTTGATAAGATATCACATTCGACATTATGGTGAGGGGAGGGAGAAAATTGTGGAGATGGTTATCATAACCACCCAATACCCAACCGATCTTTAGTTTTTGAAAAATATTTTCTCACGGGAAAAAAAATAAAAAAAACTCACTCATTCGTGGTGGGAAGAGAGGAAAAAGATACACAGGTTTTTGAATAGAAAAGAAATATGAGTTGATGTGAGGCTGGAGGGAAGAAGATAACCAACACACTGAATTTAGATAAGCCTCTTAGAAGATCGAATAATATATAAGATCAGGAAAAGGGACGCCTTCGACAGTAGTTGCTTGAGCAGAAGAAAACTAGGAGTTCTTGTCTTTGTAGAACATCGTAGCCTTGTCAAGCTTTAGGTTTTGCTTGAGGCATGTATTATTCTCTGAGAATTTTATACTTGCAAGATATAGTTGCCATTCTAATACAGGAATGCCTTTGATAATATTTGATGCTTGCATTTTCTTCCTAAATTCATTTAGGCACTTTCTTGATAGAGAGAAGGTCGGGAATAAATTGCAGCAGGTGTCTTATATTCTATTTAACAGATATTTTTGTTCTTGCTCACAATCTGTTTGTATAACATGATTAGAGTGGGTTATAGCAATAACAATGTTTATATGTGCTTGATAGATGAATTTATCACTACAATTTCTTGAGCTAACCATTTCACCGAATATTTTGGAAAGAGCCTCATAGGTTGAATCTGTAGCATGATTTAACGTGCCACTGTTTATGTTCTATCTTGATTTGGCCAAAATTCCCAAGCAATTTTTTTTTGTATAGAAAAGTGAATTTTAGACATAAGCACAATATTCAATAGCCTTTTGTTTTCAAGAATCAAGATTCAAAATCATTGATGGACATAAGCATTTGCTTTTTGTATACTCTTTAAAACTACAGGACCCCTGGTTCCAATCTATCTTTGGTTATGTGTGTTCCTATTTTTCTCTTTTGGAAAGAAAAAACTTTTTTTTTTGTATACTCTTTAAAACTACAGGACCTATAGGTCCAATCTATCTTTTTGCTTATATGTGTACCTATTTTTCCTTCAGGTCCAACCTATCTTGCTTATGTGTGTTCCTATTTCACCTTTTTGGAAAAAATTGCCTTTGTTTCAGTTGTAGGTTAGCATTCAAATCTTTGGTGCTATAGGCATAAATTGTACATACTAAATTCTTCTTTGAGTTTGAGTGCTTGCATATGCTTATGGTCGATGCTTAACCTTCTATTATGTGGACTTCTTTTATTGAAGGCTCTCTTTGTGACTGTTGTATTAGTTGGGTTGGAACTGGTGGACTAATGTAGCAAGTTCCTGTATTTGTTTTAACTGTTAAACAATATAGTGCTTCACAAAAGTGTTATGTAATTGAACATAGATAGATTGGTTTTCACTTTTGTTATTTTGTGGATATCTTACATTTTCCTCACATAAAAGAAGTTTAAACTTTTTCTTTTGTTGAAATTTATTTATGTGATTGTTTTATTACATGAGTTTCAATTGGAATTAGTGGATGGACAAGTAGTGAGTTGCTACATTCATTTCAAACAATATTTTATTGAATGATAAGAAGTTCATCATATTACAATTGCTATGTGATTAGACATAGACTACTTTCATCATAATACAAGTACTACATAATTAGACCGAGACCTCTTTTCACCATACATTTTTTGTGACTATTGCATAAGTTAAACTAAGAAAGTTGAAATGTTGCATTTACTTACAGAAAAGAAGTTGACTCCCTGATTGTCATGTAGATTTACTTCATGTCTTCTCTTACTTGCCGAAGGACCTAAATTTCAGCACATAAGTGATATTGGATGGAAATTGTAAGGATCTGAAGTTCAATATCTTAATATTCCATTTGCATTATTTGTTTGTAAATGGTTAATCTTGAAATTTACTTGCTAAGATATGTATTTTAATTGAGCCTTAGTATTTTGGTTGTGCAGGTATCAAAGAGCTAAACCTATCATTGTAGACCCAAGGTTGTACCAGTCAAAAAATTCTGACATATTTTTGGTTACTCAGCATCGAACCATTCCAACTGCATTCAAATTGTTTACAGGTAGTCCCTGATTCTTGCATGTTTAAGGAGCTGGGATTTTTTTTGTCTCCTAATTTTGTTGGTGGAAAGAAAAGTGAATTTTTTGGCCAAGGAAGCCAAGAATTTTTCAGGCACTGAGAAATATATGTAATGGTTAAGGGGCCCACAATTCATACATTTTGTTGATATTCAAACATTCGAATCTTCCAAATTATCTTATTGTTGCTTATAAAAGTTGAATAGTTGAGCAATTGTCATGAAATTTCTTCCACATTATTAAAAGTTTTAGTGTTCAAATAACAAAAGGAAATGTCAGGTTAATTTGAAACTTATGTTTCTTCAACATTTCCAGTATTAGATAATAAAGTAACCAAGTTTATTCAATTGGTTAATTTTAAGTTTTTGTATTTCAATTATAAAATTTGTTAATAAAAATATTTATTTCTTATTTGGAAGGCAATGCCGCTAGATAGATATAACCACAATTATGCATGCATAAAAATAATAATAGAAAAAGATAATAATATTTGATTTCTTCCTTTTGTAGTAAAAACTATAAAGGCCTCTTTTGACTGGCATAGGGGATAATCAATTTTTACTTCAATGGGAGGAAATCATCCCCAAATACTCGAACTAGCTACATCTTTAGAGATACATCAAGCACAGGTAAGCTTTTGTTTCTGCAACCATGAAATTTTTACTATTTTGAAATTGGTTGCATAAGACTCAAGTTGAAATTCTACCTATTTGCAGAGCTCTATAGAAAGCATATTTTGCACTCTTTCGGTTGGCATTTCAGTGAGGCTCTAAGTACAGGTATTTATGCCCAAATCCATATCAAAAAATTACATGTATCTTCAACAATTGTGTTGAATTTTGTTATGCTTGAACTATGAACCTCAGTTGAGAGGTAAAATAGAATAGAATAGTTGATTATAGATTAAATAGATAGTCTCGATAGTGCATTTTAATGAGTTGGTTCATATTGTTCCTACTCACATAAAACAATGTATGTTAAATGGCCAAATGCTAGAATTTAGAAGAATTGTATTTTGAAAGAAAATCCCACCTTTCCCAAGTGAGAAATGAATAAATGCCACTTATACATATTTCAAATAAAGTGTCAATCACTTAGCACTATTTAATTAGCACACAACTGATCATTTTAAGTTTGGGCAAAGGAAATCAAAGGAAGTTAGGATTTCATTTACTCATTTGCATGAAAACAAACTAAAAAAAATGTAACCATAATATTGTATGATTTATGAGAAAAGACTCTATAGGCCAAGCTTTGTCTTATGTTTTTTGGTGTCTTGGTCAAACTATCTCATCAAATCTAATTGAATCCAAACATGTCACATTCTACATGCTTGAAACATGAGTTTCAGTGTTCGCATAGGCATCTTAATTTTCATTGGACCATTAAGACACCCCTTGACATTACACAATAAACCAATTAGCAATTTTTTTGGTTTATTGTTTTTCCTTGTAAATGTGAAATTTGACGTTACGTTCATTCAAACAAATTTATTTTTTATAAGTCTACTTGGTTTCTTCAGCTGTTTTCATCTTTCTTTTTTATCTTCCTCATATTCTGTTGACAAGAAGCTATTAAGTCTCGCTATAAGGACTCAACTTTATTTAAAAATAAAAATGCTTCTAGCCCAATTCAAGGCATTCTAATCTCAATTACTTGCAAGTATGGTATTCCTGTGTTGGCATCCCTATTGATATTATCTGCATATTCGTATTGGTCTTTTTGAATAAGTTAACTCAAATAGTTAACACATGTATTCACCTTTAATATTTTTCTCCCCTACTATAATTCTCCTGTATACACCTAAAATGGGTCATGGATTTTAATTAATTAAATACTAGTTATTTAATTAATATTCGACTATGTATAAATAAATTCTCAATTTATTTATATTGTTCATATTCTAAATTATCCAAATCTAAAATCATATTCTTCTAAATTAATTAAATAAACAAATTTCCATAATCTTGTTTTATTTAATTAATCTTCACTAATCTCGATTAGGAATGCAAGCACATGTCTACAACTTTTTGTGCCACCTCACCAAGGTCACATGAAATTAAATAATTCTAATTTTTAATTAGAATTATCTTCAACCAATTTTTAAAAGCACATGGCTTATTCCTCACACACTTCCACCAATTTTCAAACACATGGTCTTTTCTTCCCACACTTGAGTCTTCCATCCAAATGGCATGTTGCCCATTGGTCAAGAGATTCTTCCATCCAAATGGCATGTTGTCTTTGGTCAAGGGGACAATACCTTGATTCTCTTCAACTCCACCATCCATTCTTCTTGTTCAAATCTAGACTGTCGATCGTTGCCACCTCACAAGATGCTTGGAAAAGGCTATAAATAGAACCCTTTGGCATTGTATTTTGCATCCACTTTTGAATAGAGTTATCATGTAGGAATATCGTTTGAGCTTGGGAGCATTATAGAGTCTTCTAGTTACATTTTATATCATGTTTTGCATCATAGTTAGATCTTAGACTAACACTTTGCTTCATAGTTGCATTTTATGTCATCCTTTGCATAATAGTTGCATTTTAGATTAGCATATTTAGAGTTTGCATTTGAGCATATGTAGAATCATATAGATCACTACCATAGTATCCACCACCGTTTTTCTATTCATCATAATCATCGTCATCCATTCATCATAGTATCCATCATCATTTTTATCATATAGTTTCATGTAGGGACTTAGTTGGCTTGCATGTTGAATACTAATCTCATTTCTTAAGTGTCATTCTAATAGCCTTTGTGCACATAGAAATCTGAGGGCCAAAGGGTTAAATGAATCTTTAAGAATAGAGGACAATGAGACATTCTTAAAATATTTGTTTTTTTGCAAATTAGAGTAGCTTCTTTGCTTTGAATCTTTGATATAATTCATTTCATTAAGGTTTGTGTTGATTTACTAACTTTCCACATTTCACACACACACACATCTCCCATTTCCTAAGAGGTGGTTGGATTGTGGCTTCAACCCTTAGATTCATGCCAAGCTTTATGTCTTCTTCTTTACAAAGGTCTTGAATCTTGATGTTTTAGTTATTGCGAAAGCTCTTGAATCTTGATGTTTTAGTTATTCCCAAAGTTGTGATGTGGATTTAGTACTTGGTATCTAGTGTCTATAATGATTTATTGAGGTGATGGAGTATCCCTTGCAGCCACTAAAATCTTGTCTTCATAATTGTTAATGTTGTACATAAAGAAGAAAGGAGCCAACTTTTGACATCTCCATTATCCATATTGTCTTCGTAACCACCATTCTGGTGGGTGGTGGTTACGAAGACAATACTGATAAAGGAGATGTGCAATGATCATGTTCATTTTTTTTCATCATTGTTAAGACCAAATGATCATGTTAATTGTCTACACACATTGAATTGTAGAGGATTTTTGACACTTGTAATACTAATGTCAAACCTTCTATGCCAGACATGGTACGAACTAAACAAACTACTCGTAAGTCGATAGCAGGGAACACCCGCTATTTACAATGTAAGAAGGAGTGAGAAGCATTGACCAAGTTTGCAGAGGGGATGAACGTTGATGGTGAAGCCTAGATAAAGGACAATGATACCTTTTCCCATGCTATTTAAAGGATTCGTGATGTGAAGGCGGAAATCAAGTGGTCTGAAAAAGCGGCTGCTAGCATACAAGCAAACTTGGATAGAAAACTACCTCAAACCCGTCAGATACTGAGTGAAGGCAGTAGTAATATTCCACTAAAGAGATGAAAGAATGACGAGGAGAACCTACGTGTGCAATCTCCTCCTAAAATAATTGTAATAAGTTCCGACGAATCTGAGGATTAGACACCTCTAACACCCTAAAGAAAACCCTTATGCAAATGTTGACAATAAAGAAAATATTAATGCAAAGGTTATTGATAAATAAAGTACTTATGTGTAACTGTAACTCCAAGTACAAGATGTGAGGTTGATCAACCTTTGGTTCCAGGTTTGCAATTACACTACATGTACTCCTGTGACACTAAAATTGACTATTTGTTAAATATTGCTAGCAAAAGTTTTGACATTGCAATTTTGTTCAAAATTTCTATGACTATTAATTATCTTATGAAGCTTTCTGAACATTAGTACAACTGCTACCATCTCTATCTATAAATCACCAACCTCCTACATTAAAAGAAATTTGATACCAACAACTTGCTTACACTTCTCTTTGTAGTCTTGTTAGCTTTGAAAATTCAATTGAAAATCATACAAAAAAATTCTACAACTTAGAATCATACATATCTTTATAACCTGTTACTTATTTATGAGTTTCATTTATTGTTTAGATAATGGCTACCCACAATGAATCTCCTTCCAACGAACCATCAGTCCAATAGCTAGAAGCCCATGAGGAGTCAACAAATTCAGACACATGTGCCAAGTCCAATAGACAAGTTGTACACATCAATTGAAGCCCATTCAAAATAAATCATTAGAGAACTTCATGATGTTGCATTGCTTGCACGTGGAGTAGAACGACAAGAGATTGATGACATGGAAGACATTGCCCGCAAATTATATACAACATGCAAGAAAGTTGCAGGATTCTCTGGTTTTTTAAGAGAACTTTATTATGCTGAGCAATATGAGGAACCAAGAGTTGCAAAAAGCGCTATTAAAGAATTTATTTTGTACTTGTATGATAATTAGGGTAGACAAATGTGAAGCATATAGAGGGTTGTTCCATGGTTGGTTCACTCTTATGAACAACATTTTGATGTAGGTTCACTCTTATGAACAACATTTTGATGTAGACTTTCATGTCTATTTTGTAAAAAAATTGTTCATACGTGTTGTATGTAGGTGGGAACCGTGATTGACTTAGTCTTATGAACAATATTTTCATATAGACTTTGATGTTACTTTTGCAAAAGACTGTTCATATATTTTGGATGAACATTCCCTACTTGATATATAAATAGTCACAATAATGAGTGCATTTATTCAAGGACCAATATCCAAAACACAATAAAGGTTTAATTTTTCTTCTTTGTGATGAAATTTCTTTGTCTAATTATGCTTCAACTATACTTCTTATGTAATAGTTGTGTAAATTTGTATTCTATTTAGAACCTTTTGATTGCAATAGTCTTTTATATTAAATGAAATTCATTTAAAAGAAGAGTAGATTTACCATTGAAAAACATCAATTTTACAAATCCAACTTCAATTATTTTCTAGATATGGTGCGACCGAGATTGAATTTTGAATCAGAGGAGCAAAGAAAACAATATCAAAGAGAATATCAAAAATAATATAGAAGACAAAGACGGGAACAAATGACAAATATTGTAAGGGAAGAACAGAGAAAAAGACAAAATAAAGTTGAAAGAGAAAGCTATGTTAGACAAAGGGCATAAGTCATAGTACAAGATGAGATAAATGTAGGTGTACAAGGAAACATACAAAACCCAAATGGAATGCTTCATGATGATTTCAAAAAAATTCAAATACAATTTCAACATCAATTAGATAACTTGACAACACTAGGCATGTGTTATATTTGTCAAGAATGCTACCTAGGAATGAAAGTATTTCACACCTCTGAAGGTGTTGTTTGTAATAGATGTCATCAAGAGAAAGGGAATCATAGATTTTCAGCTTTAAATAACATGGATCCTAGTTCACAACCAAAAGAGCTTGTGGAATTGACTCAAGTAGAAGAAATGTTAATTGCACGTGTTAGCCCAATATTACAAGTTACCCATGTAGTCGGTGGTCAGTATAAATACAGAGGACACACAATCATTTTTCCACAAAATGTGGAATATGTTTCAAATGTTTTTCCACATTCAATAAGAGAGTTTTCAATCATCATTGTTCGAAGAAGGGATCAACATGGCACAAATTATAACTTCACAGTGAATAGGGATCGTGTGTATAAGGCATTAAAATACAAAGTAGACCATGATAAGTTTTATTTAGATGTCAGAATCAATGAAAATGCTCAAAATGATCTCATAGGAAATTCTAATGAAAATATATTCAACAAATTACAAACAGTGCATATGGAATTTGATTCTGATTCAAATGAAATTGTATTTGTGGGTCCAATCATGGAAATGGATCAAGGAAATATAATTGAGCACACTACATCAATGGCTTCTATGCCACCTAATGCTCAAAGAGAAATGGAATTGATTCAGGCATGGGTTAATAACCCTGATGCAAATTTAGCAACATTTATTGATTGGCCATGAATTGGTTCATCTCCTATCAATGAATATGTCTCTCCAGGATTACTTGATATGGTATTCCCAACATTGTTCCCTGATGGTAAATGTGATTGGTTAGAACCACGAATGACGAGAGTGCATTTGCATGAATTTGTTAAGCATTTACTATGTTATAGGGACCATTGTTTTGGTTGGCATCCAAGATTTCGATATTTTAGGATGATAATGATAATGAAACACCGTGCACAAAATTCTTCAACTGTATTTGTCAAAAGAAGCTTTCAATACATGCCAATCACCATGTTAGCTCTCAAAAATGCAGGCAAAGTGCCTCAAGAGGTTGCCAATCTCTTGGTATGTTTCAGGGTAACAGATAAGGTTTAAGTGGTTTAAACCTTCTTCTCTTCAGGTGCTGCTGAACCTAGGCGGGTATACCTATATGAATGAGGAAAACTTGAATTATATTTATTTCCTAAAGTATTTTACCCACAATGGAAAATGGGAGTGGATAAATAGAATGTGATTTGGTATAGATTGTATAGCAATATCAAAGCTAAAACCTAATATGTTCAGTTAACAAATGTAAAAATGAGTAAAACTAAATGGTGAAAATGTAGAGACTAGTGCCTTACTGGGTATGCAGAGTCAAATGAGAAATCTAAATGAGTAACTTCTTTCTGGAAAGTATTCTAATTGTTCGGCATATATTTTAGTTTATAACTTGTATAAACATGCAAGAATATGACTACCTAGTTCTTCTTAATGATCCAAATGAGATTCCCTAATTACTATGATCAACTAAAAGGATTTAATCTTTTCTTGAAAGAACCAATTAATCAACCATACAGATACAACAAATGTGCACCCATAAACTAAATATAAACTTGTTGTATCAATTTAAATAACCAGAAAAACATCAACCTTGGAGACAACTTCAGTAATACTTTCAATTAACTCAACAAACAATTGATACCAGAAATACGCCACCACATCAAATGATTTTCATTGACATCTTCATATTTTAAACATGCATCATAATCTCATATTTGTAAAACATTGTAATCTACTGTATCTTTCTTCTATATCCTATATTTTTATATTCTATCTTTTCTATTTCGCTACCAAAATAGATATTTATACATCAAATACTCGAAAGAACATGTCCTTTCAGAAATGTCATATGTTTAAACAACAATAGATTAAAAGATAATCAGGCTCTGTTAAACCATAAATGAATTTTAGATAGGTGATCCAAGTAATCCTGACGTTCATGCGTACCTGCATCTCCTACTGCGTTCCGGATTGTGATCTCCATTTTTACCATCTTCTCATTTTGCTCGCAAACATCATCCAATGTTGTGTCTTCTGTGGTAGCTATCTTTAGGATTTCTTGCAGTATGGACTCACTTTCACTTTTCCATCTAGTCATTTCTTTTAATTCTCCTTTATTGTCAAAGAATGTAGTCAATCCTTTCCTGGTGGCATTTATCAATCCCTGCGCATCCCCTCGCAATTCTTCAGAGAAGTCTCGGTGTTTATTCACAAAATGATTTGTAGCTTCAATTGCTACATTATTAGAAACATCCCTCTGGTTTATTTGTTGAAACTTCTACATAATCCTTCCATCGATTCTTTCATGTTCTTTCAATGCAGCAAAGTTATGTGAATGTTTTCCCGAGAGTTTATTTAACCAAGATGTTAAACTGGCATGCGTTTTCATGATTATTGCTACAAGTGCATCATATTTCCCTTGAGAGTAAGCACTTGATCCTTCCCAATGATCTTTTGACTAAGAGCTTTCACCATGAGTAAGCAGCTTGGTTGACTTCATTGTAACACCTAACAAATCTTTTAGGTGGTCATTTTCTCTCAACATCCTCTCATTATTCGTTTTGTACATTTCCCTCTCCTTAATTAACTTCTAAATTTGGGCCTTGTTTAATTTTGCAACATTAATTCCAATTTTTGCAGTTGCCATAGGATCAACCTCTCCAATTTTTAGATTCATAACATGCCCAAATGCCTTCTCAGTATCAATGACAACTGATTTTCTGTGAGGCGGATATAAGGCCCAAATCATCAATGACCTTGCATATACTTTTGTCGCCTTTTCTGGGCTAAGCTTGTGTGTAGCATTACTATCTTTCAAGAAACTGTCAAAAACTAGTGCAAAATTGAGATCCAAACCAGGAAAAATCATAACACCGACATTTTCCAACATTTTCCTCCCCTTTTCAAGGGTCGTATCTTCCATCTCCTTGTCCACACACATATTTAAATCATTCAGTAATTGCTCTTCATTACCTGATGTGATATTGTCAACCTTTTCCCTTATTTCTTTTCCTTTCTGTTTGTATAGGAATGCCTTAAACTCTGGAGAGTTTACAAATTCATCATCTGATACAAACGATCTGTATTCTACATGCCTCGCATCTGCATCTACATTTTCTTCAGCACTATATTCTCTGGAAGGGCAAGTGTAATGTTGAGTTCTCAACTTGGACATTTTACTTGGTTGGTTTTGTGACACATTATCCTCAGATGCCTCCTCCCCAAAGGACAATAACTCTGTATCCTGCAACCCTTGATTATATCTCTCGACCACTATCTTTGCTTCTTCCTCTTCCAAATTCCAGATCATATCATCAAATTGATAGGGCACATGTTGATACCCTCCAAAGTTTATCCTTATTTTAGCAGAATTGATGTACCCCTCTGAGTCAAAATTCTTTCTAGGTGGTCCTCTTTTCTTATTATACTACAATAATTTATCAAGGATCAAATTTTATCCTTCCTTGGCTAACACAATAAAATCACCAAAGCATAATGTACTGGGCATGAAAGCCTACTTTCCAAAGGTGCTAAAATTCATAACACTGGAATAGTCCATCTGTTTGACAATTTCCAAATATGTAGTTTTGTCCAGGACTATTTTTGGAAAAATGAATGGGGCATCTTCAAATCCATAAACTTGAATCATGGTAGCACCCTCCAAGCAATACCAATATCCCTAGTTATGACTAATTGGCTCGTTGAAATCCTTTTTCCGAAGAAACCTCTTTATCTCTTCAGATAAAGAATAATCACATGGATGATTGTACAATTTGTACAATGTCTTCACAAAATACTCCTCAAAATGAACAAAACTAGAATTAGCAAATCTACTGTCCCAGACACATCCACAATTGAAAAGGTAATGTCATGCCTTCCTTGTCAAATTGAGAAATTCTCATCTCCTGAGGCCACAATCCCAACTCCTGCCCAAAATATAACACTATGTGCATCAACAATGAATAATGCCTGAGATGAAAGATAGAGGCTCTACCCTTTATTGCCATCAATCCAGAATCAAGCCCCTTAAAAATGTATGAGGCATAATCAAATGGTCTAGAGTTGTGGTACTGGATATCTACTAAAATTATCATAGGCACAATTGACATATACTCAGGGACATCCATTCCCAATATCTGGCCTACCGAGAAATAAGTATACTTCATATAGGGTTCAAATAAGTCAACATGAAAAGGAGGTCCATCACTATCCTATAGAGGAACTAGTTTACCACCTTGTCTAATCCTGTAAATTGGCAACCTCCAACCCTTATAAATTGTGTCCATTCTCCTGAACTCCATTTCCAATTCTTCACATATGATTTTTTGACTGCAAACCCCTTCCAAATTGAAAACCTCCCCTATTGCATCTTCTGATAAGTGTATTTGTGGTTTCTCGGATGGGTCACATATAGCTTTGAGTTTCGAGTTATAATGAACAGCTAACAATTTTACCAATTCTGCATTGACAAATACACTAGGGCACACCAACTTTCCCAAATTAAGCTTCCATGGGTTGCATACTGGTTCAAAATGATTTCTCCGATAATAGTGAAAGTTAAACAATTCATACCCTCTTATTGGAGTCCAAACATCTCCTATGAGTTTACATTTATCATCCAATTTATCTATTTCTGCCCTAAGTTGTGCAGATCGTTTGGCTTTAGGTCCAGAGCCAGGTAATTGGTCAATGAGGTCTTGATTTAATCTTCGTTCAGTGCCCTCATGTTCTATTTCAGTTTTTTGTTTCTTTCCTTTAGGTTTACTACTTTCACCATGTTTTCTACTTTTTGATTTTCCTGAGCTGGGGGACTCCATTCCTCAAAAGCTACAGAAGTCAAAATTACAGGAACGAAGGCACAAGAACTTAATGTATTTTGCTTCAAAACCTTCAGACTGAAAGAATGCTACCTTCTTCGTTCGCCTTTCTAATTCCTCTGTTATCAATTCCACACTAATGTTTCCAATTGAATTCTCCTTATTGTGCTCCATCGCGCCATTAATGTGTTAGCTGAAACATGAGTGCAGTAAGTCCTTTTTTGAAACTCACACTGTCACATCATATAGTATTGTCGATGAGACATTTTCAAATCTTGGGCGATAGCTTTTAGCAACGTTCATTAAACTATTCGTCAAAACATCCTATAGTCTCCCCAACACTTCGAGTCTTACCGACTATTGCAAACTTTATATCGCTCTAATGTCCCGCAGTCTCATCGACATTCAGATTCTCACCGACAGTTATCCTCTCGGTCTTATGTATATCATTGTGACATTTTGAGTCAAGGAGATGTTCCATAGATTATTTCGTGTCTGACCGAGATATATCCCTTGGTATGTTTTCTGGTCGCTGAGACATAATTACTTTCTCCCTGTTGAAACAACACTCGACGTGACTCTCATATCTCTCTCCAATGAAATTAGTCTTGCCGATAATCAATTCATACTGCCGAGTCCTTTACCCACATAATCCTATCGGCGTGACATATGGGTCGGCAAGACTACCTGACTTCATCCCGATAATCATTGATAGAATCCCCTTATGCTTTGTCAGCAAGACCGGATGCATGCGATAAGACTTCATTCCCACGACTTTTAGTCTGGCCGATATGTCTCCTTGTGCATCGGTTGGTAAGACATATATGAGCTCGTTATGACTTATTCTGATGATGACTTTCTTGCCGATATGATCTTTCTATCACTGAGATAATGAATTGCATCCTACCGATATGTGTCTGCAAATGAAATCATATCGGTATGACATTCCCAAACTCTTGCTGATAGACTAAAAAAGACACACATTAGTAAAAATGCTTTATGGATCGGGGAGACCCTCACCATCTCTTGCCGATATGAATTATACAGTGAAATATTTAGGGCTAGATGGATTCTATGGGACCACATGACAAAGTATGGGCAAAAATATTATGAAGAGAGGATTTTTGTCCTTATGGTAAGGACTAATTTGGAGACTCATGGGTGTAAAGAACTATAAAATTTTCAAAATTTTATAGTTCTAACAGTGGCTTTGTCTGGGGATGAATGATTATGAGATCAGTGCAAGGATCTAGATTTCTGGGTGAGCAGACCAAACTCAAGGTGATGGATCAGTGAGCAAGATGGAATGAATGGAAATGGAAATGACCCTATACTACTGTACATGGAAAGATTAATTTTAAAAGAAGGAATATCAGGATTGTCCATGTACTGGCAATTCATGTTCCTTTTATTTCCTAGACTACTGTGCATGGAAGAATTTTTTTGAGAGGATTGTCAAGAGTTATCCATGCACTGGCAACCCTTAATCCTCTATATTGCTCAAGAGAAAAATTGCTTCAATAATTTCCCATGTACAGGCAACTCCTGCTCTTCACCAGTCATGTTTTGTAGATAATATGAATCTTCACCTTTCTTACCAACAACAACAAAGGGTCGAAGCCACAAAGCTTCAAATTTCCCATGCTTACCCTTCTCCTGACACCATGCATTCAACATCAACATTAGATCATTCTCCTCGAATTTTCTATCTTTTGCTTTTTTATCAAATAAATGCTTCATCTGTGCCTGCAACTTCATGTTCTGGTTTTGAGCTACTCTCCATATTTCATCAAGTTCAGCCAATTGCTCCAATCTTTCCTAAATAGGTTCTGGAATATCTATATCTTCTTGAAGGACAAATTTGTAAACTGGTAACAAATTTTGTAGAGGCATCCTAGCTTGTGTTCCATATACTAACTCAAATGGGGATTTTCCAATTGCCTTTTTTACAGTGATCCTATCAGCCCACACAGCCATTTTCAATTTTGAATCCCAAGCCTTCTTATTCTGACCTAGCATTATTCTTATGATTTTAAGAAGACTTTTTTTGTTGGATTCTTCCTGACCATTAGCTTGCGGATGATAGGGAGCTGCATAAGAAATAGTAATGCCATATGTGCTGCAAAACTCTTTGAATTCATCAGATCTTAAACACATCCCGTTATTTGTGATCAATCTCAGTGGTGTACCAAATCTGGTAATGATGTTATCCATTAAAAAATTGGTTACAACTTTACTTGTAGCTTGCTTGGTTGGGACTGCTTCTACCCATTTGGTGAAATAATCTATGGCTACTAGTATCCACTTATGTCCTCCAATCGATTTCTCTTGTATCTCCCCAATGAAATAAATTCCCCACTGATGGAAAGGGGCTTCAGTCTGCATAGGTCTAAGTGGTAAAGCTCCCTGATACTTCATTTTCCCAGAGAATTTTTGGCATGCTTCACATCTTCTTATGTATGAAAAAGAGTCATTAAAAACTTTTGGCCAATAATAACCTGCCCTGAGAATCTTATGTGCAGTTGTCTTCGTAGAATAATGGCCTCCAAAGATCCCTTCATGCATTTCTCTTAAGACATTATTAGCTTGTGATTCATCTAGACATAACAACAATATCCCGTCCCTGTTCTTCCAAAATAAATCACCTTCCATGAACACATACTTAGATGCTTGTAGCTTTAAAGTTCTTTTCTGACTATCGCTTAATCCTTCTGGACACTTCATGTATCTAAGGTAATGCATGATGTCTGCATACCAAGGAGTATGCTCAATACTTGCAATTGCATTCTCTTCCTCTTCTATATTACAAATTTGATTTGCTTCAATATTTGCTTCTACCATTAGCCTAGCCAAGCCCTGACCTCTCACCAATTTAGTGATTTGTATTTCCATATCAAAATCTTGGATTTTATTAATCCATCTGCATCTCTTTCCTGTTACCTTCAACTGTGTCAAGATATCTTTAACAACTACATGAGGGACATAAGCAATTACCTTAGCTCCAACAAGATACGACCTGAAAGCTTTTGTGGCTTTTACCAATGCAAATGCTTGTTTTTCCATTATATCATACTTCAATTCTAACCCCTGCAATGACTTACTGAAAAAGGACACAGGCTGTTCATGGCCTTCCTCATTTTTCTATAACATGACAACAACTATAGTATGTAATGAAGCAAATGAAAATATTTGGAAGGGTTTAGAAAAATATGGAGATTTAAGAATAGGAGCTTCCTTGATGGCCCTTTTGATGGATATGAAAGCTTTTAATGCTTCTGCAGTCCAATCTATTTTTTGTCCTTTTCTTAACATTTTCGATATGGGCTTAATGATTTCAGAAAAATTAGAGATAAATTTCCTAACAAAATTTATCTATCCAAAAAATGACTAGATGGTCTTGATGGTCTTAGGAATTGGAACTTTATCTATGGCTTCAACCCTTTCAAGATCTATTCTAATCCCCTCCTTTGACACAATATGTCCTAAGAGTTTACCCTCTATGACTGCAAAATAACATTTTTTAGGGTTCAGACTAATACCATATTCTAAAGCTTTAATAAATACCTTCTCCAGATGTTCTACATGATCTTCAACCTTTTTTCAATAAGTAGTAAGGTCATCTTCATACACCACCATGATAGCATTAATCAAGTTTGCAAATGTTACGTCCATAGCTCTTTGGAAGGTTGCTCCTGCATTCGTGAGACCAAACGACATTCTCATATAAACATACGTCCCCCATGGAGTTGTAAAGGTTGTCTTGTACTGCTTAGATTCTTTGACTTTGACTTGGTTGTAACCAGAGAACCCATCCATCATAGATAACAACTCACACCCTATTACCTTATGTAGTATAGCTTCCATATTAGGTAAAGGGTAATTATCCTTAAGGGATGCCACATTTAAATTCCTGAAATCCACACATAGTCTGATAGCTCCATTTTTCTTCCTCACAGGAACCAGGTTTGAGATCCATGTTGAGTGCCTGATTGGTTTGATGATACCACCATCTCTGAGTTTTGCTAATTCTTCCTGCATTTTTGGTTGCAATGTCGGGTTAATGGGTCTTTGTTTCTGTCTAAATGGCTTTGCATCTGGCTTTAATGGGATTTCATGCCGAAACAAATCCTCCCTATATGCTTTAAGGTCTTCATAAGACCATGCAAACACATGTTTATATTTTCTCAGTAATGCTATCAACATTCTTCAAATTGTCGGGCTTATTTTCTTCCCTATGTGTACCTTTCTTGGTGTCATCTCAGTCCCTAAGTTGATCTCTTCAATATCCTCCCTTTTGACTGGTGTTTGCTTCATGAGGGACCGATCACTTCCATCATATACCCTCTCTAATGTCACTAGCCCTTTAGGAAGCTTATTTATTTTAAGCTATAAGACCTCCTTCTCGAATACCGTCTGCTTCTCATCTACTTCTTCAACAAAGGCATTGAAATCAATTTCTTGAGCTTCATATTGATCTATACAGTGAAGAAATTTCAAGAGGTCAGTATCATCATTAAAAACTTTCCAACTGTATATATTATCAGGCACAATAGGCCTTGTTTTGAACTCAATTTGTGACACTCCAGCCAGTGTAATGTCATCCCTTTTTAGCGCTACATTTGCTAAAAATTCTACCATTATGTTCTTCGACCTATCAATCCACTCAATTGAGAAAGCATCAAACAACTCAATTGTGTCCCATACGACATTCCTATATTGCTTTAGTCTCTTATGTTTTGCTGCATATTTTGACTTAACTTGTGAAACAACTAGCTCAGAGTCACCTAGAACAACTAGCAACTTGATTTTATGTTTTACAGCTATATTCAAACCTGTTAACAAAGCTTCATACTCTGTCACATTGTTTGTACATTCAAATGCCAACAAAAATGAATATTTAAATGTAGCTCCTTCAGGTGAAACAAATACTATTCCTGCTCCATTACCTTCTTGGCTACATGCTCCATCAAAGTACATTTTCCACACACCATTGTAGTTTTGTGCAACATGCTTTTCGATTGGATCAGCATTGAATAATTCTGGCTGGGCTGGTTCTATCTTAAAATTTCCAAGATCCACATCACAAAAACAATTGATTTTGTCTTGAGGTACACAATCAACAACTTGATTCATCCTTGGCTCCCTGTACAACATAACTTCCTGACCATTGACTAGAATTGTTGCATAAGACAAGTCAAATTGGACATTTCCCCCAATCGTTGCCATCCATTGTCTTGATAGAAGCATCCCAAACTGAGGAGGGGTATCGATCATTATTATATCTATATTATAAGTGACTTGAGGATAAGCGGCTAATTTGACTTCAACATCTTTCATAATACCCACCACAGGAACATGCCTATTATCCATCACATAACACTTTCCTCCATTAATATCCACCCACATGCCAAGTTGTTTCATAACTCCCACTGGCATAATATTGATAGCAGTGCCAGAGTCTATCATGCAATTTCTTAACAATTTGTTATTTATAAGTAATGTAGTGAAAAAAGGATCAACTTGTGGGGGATTTGTTAATACATCATTTAAGCAGACTCCTGGGATACTTACTTTCTCTTGCTTATTAATTGTTTTAGTAGCCATCTTATTTTTAGAATTTATATGTTTTTCATTTACATTTGTTATCAATTGAACAACATTGTCTCTATATTCCTCAATTTTCATCATCTCAAGTAGTGGAACATGCATTTTTACCTAGGATAAAGCCTGAGTGAAGTCAAAAGAGGAACCCTCTACCGTAATCATTTTCTTCTACTCCAATGTTTCTCCTTTGTTTTCTTCCTTTTCTCTTTTACTTGATTGATCAGTCTTTTGCATTTCTTTGTGTAAATCAGTAACTTCCTCCTTTTGGACAAGCTTCTGTTTGTTTTTATCATGTTGTTTATTTTTTGCTTTCTTCACAATTCCTTGTGCCGCCTTTTGATCTTTTATAAATATTCCCTTGGGGACACCTTTTTCATTCACGGTCTTGTTTCTTAACCAATACTTACTCTTTGCTTCTTCAACTACAACAATGGTTAACCTCTCTATCTCTTCTTCGGTGAGTTTCCTCATACTACAATGAGTAGGCACCTCAACAGAGTGTGGTTCCGCATAAGCTTCTTCACAATAGAAAGAACCTGTTGTTCAGCCATGTGGACATTGCACCTTTGATTTGAAACATCGTACTCATCACCTTCATCCTCTGAAGATGAGTATTTGTCCTCAACACGGTGAAAAGTATTTGAAGTCAAATACACTGTGTGATCTTCTCCACCGTTACCCATTAACATTCCTTCTTCTTGCATTCTTTGGGATACAACACAATAATCTGGGGAATGTGGCTTATCACAAATTTCACAAAAATAATTGTTATTAACCATATATGTTCCCTTCTTCCTTAATGGATCAGGAGTTTCTTTGTTTCTAGGCCTATCTATTACAGGTTCTCCATCCTTCCAATTTGTACCGTAGGGCATGTCATGTAACCTAGGCCTCTCATTTTTGTATGTGTTCTCTCATTTGTATTGATAATTATTGGCTTGCTGAGGAACCCTAGGGTTGTCTCTCTTACTGATTATCCCAGCAGCTTTCCTATTGTTTTCAATTGTTAATGCTATCTTTTGGGCTTCAGGAAAATCTCTTGGGAACCTATTTCTTAGTTCATACCCTGTTTTTGGATCGAACGCATTCAAATAAACACTCAATGCTACAGAGTCTAGCAACTTTGATCTAGGAGGTATCTTATTCTGCAATTTGTTAAATCTTTGGTTAAAATCATAAATTGAGTCATTCTGATTTTTTTGAATCTGCATTAATTCATGAAGAGCAGCATTTGGTGCACTTAGATTCCCATATTGCTCGAGGAATCGATCATGAAATTCTTGGACAAAATTAATAGAGGTTGTTGGTAAGCTATTGAACCAATCTCTAGCTTCCTCAATAAGCAACATCATGAATAGCCTCATATGTAAATCCTCATAAGGCACATCTAAATCTTGGATGAAAGCATTGAAACTCCTTAAATGATCTTCAATAGTAATTGCACTACTCCCTATAAACTTAGGAACCAGACTTCTCCAACTGCCATCCATAGGGTAAGGGTATAATTGAAACCCTGTCAAATCAAACTATCTGATCATTGTTGTGTATTGATGAGGGGGAGGGTTAGGTGGGTACTGATACTGGTACATCGAATTGTTGTATTGGGTATGAAGATGTTGCACGTAATGTTGACCATGAGGTGGTTGTGTATTTGTATATTGTGAGGGAATATGTGGTGGATGGTTTGGCTATTTGTATTGATTTCCTATCTGATTGTGAGGAGCCTTTGATGGATTAGAAGGCCCTGCATTATTATTACCTTACTTATGAGGCGGTGTATACTTTGAAAATCCAGCTGTTTGAGTAGTAATTTGGGTTTTCTGCAATTTGAAGTCTTTGATTGCTTGTATCATTTGGGATTTCTCCTGTTCATCTTTTAATCTTTCTAGATCCTTTTTATGAAACTCAAACTATGCTTTTACTTCTTCATGAGTTAAGAATTCATAATTTTCTTGAGGAGTTACATGATCAGTGAACTCATTTTGGTTACCCTCCATTCTTTGTTCACATTCCTATTGATATCCGATTCCTTCAGCTTCGAGTTTAGCATCAAACTCTGGTTTTTTCTGAGAATTATAAAAAGGATTTCTTTGTTCTTCTGGGGTACAAGGTTCTGCACTTGAATTATCTCTCCATGTATCATAACGGTCATATGTTTCACAATGTGGTCTCAATGCTTTGTCTTTGTTTGTTATGCACATGTCATCATTTATCCGTTTACCCTTATCAACCTTATCATCATTGTGTGTCCACTTACTGTTGCCAGCAGGACCTCCTGTAGGACCTCCCTTATATTGGGATCTTCTACCATTCATGTTGCAATGCTTTTGTCAAAGTCCCCACTCACTTTCTTAAAAGTGAGAAAGTGTTTGTTGTTTCTCATTCCCAACGGAGTCTGTACAAGGTTTCTGACTCTATGATTAAGGCTTTGATTCTGAGTTAAGTCCCTAGTAGAGTCTCCAATTTGTTAGCTCTCAAAAACACAGACGAAGTGCCTCAAGAGGTTGTCAATCTCTTGGTATGTTTTAGGGTAACAGACAAGGTTTAAGTGGTTTAAACCTTCTTCTCTTCAGGTGTTGTTGAACCTGGGCGGGTATACCTATATGAATGAGGCAAACTTGACTTATATTTATTTCCTAAAGTATTTTACCCACAATGGAAAATGGGAGTGGATAAATAGAATGTGATTTGGTATAGATTGTATAGCAATATCAAAGCTAAAACTTAATATGTTCAGTTAACAGATGTAAAAATGAGTAAAACTAAATGGTGAAAATGTAGATACTAGTACCTTATTGGGTATGCGGAGTCAAATGAGAAATCTAAATGAGTAACTTCTTTCTGGCAAGTATTCTAATTGTTCGACATATATTTTAGTTTATAACTTGTATAAACATGCAAGAATATGACTACCTAGTTCTTCTTAATGATCCAAATGAGATTCCCTAATTACTATGATCAACTAAAAGGATTTAATCTTTTCTTGAAAGAACCAATTAATCAACCATACAAATACAACAAATGTGCACCAATAAACTGAATATAAACTTGTTATATCAATTTAAATAACCAGAAAAACATCAACCTTGGAGACAACTTTAGTAATACTTTCAATTAACTCAACAAACAACTAATACCATAAATACGCCACCACATCAAATGATTTTCATTGACATCTCCATATTTTAAACATGCATCATAGTCTCTTATTTGTCAAACATTGTAATCTACTCTATCTTTCTTCTATATCCTATATTTTTATATTCTATCTTTTCTGTTTTGCTACCAAAATAGATATTTATACATCAAATACTCGAAAGGACGTGTCCTTTCAAAAATGTCATATGTTTAAACAACAATAGATTAAAAGATAATCAGGCTCTGTTAAGCCATAAATGAATTTTAGATAGGTGATCCAAGTAATCCTGACGTTCATGCGTATCTGCATCTCCTACTGCATTCCAGATTGTGATCTACATTTTTACCATCTTCTCATTTTGCTCGCATGCCTCATCCAATGTTGTGTCTTCCGCAGTAGCTATCTTCAGGATTTCTTGCAGTATGGACTCTCTTTCACTTTTCCATCTAGTCATTTCTTTTAATTCTCCTTTAACGTCAAAGAATGTAGTCAATCCTTTCCTAGTGGCATTTATCAATCCCTGCGCATCCCCTCGCAATTCTTCAGAGAAGTCTCGATGTTTATTCACAAAATGATTTGTAGCTTCAATTGCTACATTATCAGAAACATCCCTCTGGTTTATTTGTTGAAACTTCTACATAATCCTTCCATCGATTCTTTCATGTTCTTTCAATGCAGCAAAGTTATGTGAATGTTTTCCTGAGAGTTTATTTAACCAAGATGTTAAACTGGCCTGTCTTTTCTTGATTATTGCTACAAGTGCATCATATTTCCCTTGAGAGTAAGCACTTGATCCTTCCTAGTGATCTTTTGACTGAGAGCTTTCACCATGAGTAAGCAGCTTGGTTGACTTCATTGTAACACCTAACAAATCTTTTAGGTGGCCATTTTCTCTCAACATCCTCTCATTATTTGTTTTGTACATTTCCCTCTCCTTAATTAACATATGAATTTAGGCCTTGTTTAATTTTGCAACATTAATTCCAATTTTTGCAGTTGACATAGGATCAACCTCTCCAATTTTTAGATTCATAACATGCCCAAATGCCTTCTCAGTATCAATGACAACTGATTTTCTATGAGGCAAAAATAAGGCCCAAATCATCAATGACCCTTCATCTGGATTGTACTTTGACCCTGCATATACTTTTGTCACCTTTTCTGGGTTGAGCTTATGTGTAGCATTACTATCTTTCAAGAAACTATAAAAAACTAGTGCAAAATTGAGATCCAAACCAAGAAAAATCATAACACCGACATTTTCCAACATTTTCCTTCCCTTTTCAAGGGTCATATCTTCCATCTCCTTGTCCACACACATCTTTAAATCATTCAGTAATTGCTCTTCATTACCTAATGTGATATTGTCAACCTTTTCCCTTATTTCTTTTCCTTTTTGTTTGTATAGGAATGCCTTAAACGCTGGAGAGTTTACAAATTCACCATCTGATACAAATGATCTATATTCTACATGCCTCGCATCTCCATCTACATTTTCTTCAGCACTCAATTCTTTGGAAGGGAAAGTGTAATGCTGAGTTCTCAACCTGGACATTTTACTTGGTTGGTTTTGTGGCACATTATCCTCAGATGCCTCCTCCCCAAAGGACAATAACTATGTATCCTGCAACCCTTGATTATATCTTTCGACCACTATCTTTGCTTCTTCCTCTTCCAAATTCCAGATCATATCATCAAATTGATAGGGCACATGTTGATACCCTCCAAAGTTTATCCTTATTTTAGCAGAATTGATGTACCCCTTTGGGTCAAAATTCTTTCTAGGTGGTCCTATTTTCATATTGTACTAAAATAATTTATCAAGGATCAAATTGTATCCTTTCTTGGCTAACACAGTAAAATCACCAAAGCATAATGTACTGGGCATGAAAGCCTGCTTTCCAAAGGAGCTAAAATTCATAACACTGGGATAGTCCATCTGTCTGAGAATTTCCAAATATGCAGTTCTGTCCGGGACTGTTTTTGACAAAATGAATGGGGCATCTTCAAATCCATAAACTTGAATCATGGTAGCACCCTCCAAGCAATACCAATCTCCCCAGTTATGACTAATTGGCCCGTTGAAATCCTTTTGCCGAAGAAACCTATTTATCTCTTCAGATAAAGAATAATCACATGGATGATTGTACAATTTGTATAATGTCTTCACAAAATACTCCTCAAAATGAACAAAACTAGAATTAGCAAATCTATTGTCCCAGACAACCGTCCACAATTGAATAGGTAATGGCATGCCTTCCTTGTCAAATTGAGAAATTCTCATCTCTTGAGGCCACAATTCCAACTCTTTCCCAAAATATAACACTATGTGCATCAACAATGAATAGTGCCTGAGATGAAAGATAAAGGCTCCGCCCTTTATTGCCATCAATCCAGAATCAAGCCCCTTAAAAATGTATGAGGCATAATCAAATGGTCTAGAGTTGTGGTATTGGATATCTACTGAAATTATCATAGGCACAATTGACATATACTCAGGGACATCCATTCCCAATACCCGGCCTACCAAGAAATAAGTATACTTCATATAGGGTTCAAATAAGTCAACATGAAAAGGAGGTCCATCACTATCCTATAGAGGAACTGGTTTGCCACCTTGTCTAATCCTATAAATTGGCAACCTCCAACCCTTATAAATTGTGTCCATTCTCCCAAACTCCATTTCCAATTCTTCACATATGATTTTTTGATTGCAAACCCCTTTGAACTTGAAAACCTCCCCTATTGCATCTTCTGATAAGTGTATTTGTGGTTTCTCGGATGGGTCACATATAGCTTTGAGTTTCGAGTTATAATGAACAGCTAACAATTTTACCAATTCTACATTGACAAATACATTAGGGCACACCAGCTTTCCCAAATTAAGCTTCCATGGGTTGCATACTAGTTCAAAACGATTTCTCCGATAATAGTGAAAGTTAAACAATTCATACCCTCTTATTGGAGTCCAAACATCTCCTATGAGTTTACATTTATCATCCAATTTATCTATTTATGCCCTAAGTTGTGTAGATCGTCTGGCTTTAGCTCTAGAGCCAGGTAATTGGTCAATGAGGTCTTGATTTAATCTTCGTTCAGTGCCCTCATGTTCTATTTCAATTTTTTTTTTCTTTCCTTTAGGTTTACTACTTTCACCATGTTTTCTACTTTTTGATTTTCCTGAGCTGGGGGACTCCATTCCTCAAAAGCTATAGAAGTCAAAATTATAGGAACTAAGGCACAAGAAATTAATGTATTTTGCTTCAAAACCTTCGAACTAAAAGAATGCTCTGGTTCTTCATTCTCCTTTCTGATTCTTCTGGTATCAATTCGACACTAATGTTTCCAATTGAATTCTCCTTATTGTGCTCTATCGCGCCATTAATGTGTTAGCTGAAACAGGAGTGCAATAAGTCCTTTTTCGAAACTCACACTGTCACATCATATAGTATTGTCGGCAAGACATTTTCAAATCTTGGGCGATAGCTTTTGGGCATGTGCAGGATCATGGTATGCCAAAAGTGGCAATGGAGAAAAAATACGTGTTTCTACGACTCAAAAGCGAAAATGGTGAGTTGACTTTTTGGAGCTGGGGTGACTACCGAGGCAGAGGGAAAAGTTAGTTTTAGGAATCGGATATCCGGATATCCGATTTTGTTAAATATAAATAAATCTCATTCCGACCGAAGCAAAAGGCAACTTGCCTTTAGGAATCGGATATCCGATCCAAATCGGATATCCGATTTTTTTGAACTGTATATATAAAAAAAAACCCGCGACCAAAACTCATTCATATTTGTTTTCGGCTCATCGGCGGCGGGCGCATAGTGTAGAGCAAAATCCGATATCCGATTTGGAGTCCATCTCTATCAGGTAAAGTTTTTAATTTTTTGTCAAATTTTCAATTAGATTTGTTTATTTTTAGTTGATTTTTTTCAAAATATTGTTTTTTGGTAGAAAAACTAGGGTTTTTTGGTAGATTTACAAAAAAACATAAAAAATTGAAGAAAAATAGTAAGAAACTACTTTTTTTTAAAATGTAATGGCATTTCCATAGCATACAAACATTAAGAGCAAATAAAATACAGAGTTCAATCCATGAATTATAGAAAATAGATTTTTGTTGGTTATATTCATATCGCTGATTACATTGCACAAAACATACTACAACTGCATAAATATCAAATGGTGACAGTTGTCGATGCTACCACATTTTCATACATGTCTACCAAAGCATTTTATCAAACAGTTCACTACCTTGCTGCTATAGCTAAAACCCTAAAACAGACGCTTATGAAGCCAGTTGGATGCTTGGAAAATATCTATCAAAGCATAATGGTAAGCAATAGCATAGACAAAGGCCGGTGAAGCATTTCAAAATGCCTCGAAATGTGGTCTCATGGTGATGGAATGCCGCTGACAATCATAACAATTTGCTTGTCATGGCATTAAGTTATGGCATTCCTGTGAGACCACATTAATTTGAAGCATTTTTTTCTAATAGTTCACTACCTTTTCTATGCTACCACATTTTTCATACATGTCTACCAAAGCATTTTATCAAACAGTTCAACGCCTTCATGCTATAGGTAAAAGCCTAAAACAAGTGCTTT
>VDFB02073694.1:0-32012 GCA_007258455.2 Sequoia sempervirens
ATATTTTATATTCTAAACTAGATATATTAAAATAAACTATAAAATATTTATTGCATTTTCTAAATCATATATTATAAAGTATAAAACATTTTTTAAAGTCATATATAAACCAAATTGGATATCTAATTCAAATCGGATACTCACGATTTGAAACGAATATCCAATTTGAAACGGATATCCGATATTTCTAACACATAATTTGTTGCCTAGGGATTAGCCTCGAGCTTTCTTTGGTATTTGGCTTGGACATGCCAATCCTAAGAAGTCAACACAAAAAACGTGTTTGACAACTTACCTTGTTTTTCTAGACTTAGTCCATGTGGCTGACGACTTTATTTTTAGCCAAAATTGATGAAGCGAAAAGGGTTTGTAGAAGAGACTCTCAGCTTTCCACCAATATAAATTATTATTTACTTTGAATTTAATAAATAATTATTATTCATTTTTCTATTTAAGAATCCGACTAAAGTCTGATTGATAGGCTAGTGAAAAACATCTATAACTTTCAAAAGCGGTATCATATTTTTTGAATCAAAATAGAGTCACATTCTATCACTTCACATACTATAGGATTAAAAAATAGGAATTTCATGAAGTTTTGACCAAGTTAAAGGTGAGTGGAGACATCACGATTTTTATATTTTTTAAAAGTTGTAATAAAATTCATAATTATTTACTTGGAAAAAAATTACAAAAAAATATCACGTCACATCCAGGACCTTGTTCTCTACTTCCTATCTAAGAGTATAAAAAATATTATCATTTATTGTGGTTAGGAACATTAGGGGCAGACACCTACTTCTTATTTTCCTAAAATTTAAGTACCTCTTGCATTGAAATTTCAAATTTTCACCAAATAGACTTTAAAAAAACAAAAAAACTTAGTAGTTTAGAAACTACATTCAATTTTCCATAGATTCTATTCTTACATATTTTTGAAATAATATAGATAACTTATTCAAATTTTTATGTGTCAAGTTGCCTAACTTTGATTTTTCTGAATTTTCATTGCCACTTAAGGGCCTTTTTTTTCCATGATGATCCTGCACATACCCTTAATTTTTTTTTTAATTCAAATTTATTATATTAGGAAAATTTAATTACAATTTTTTAATTATTTTCTTGTCAAACTTCATCTAAATTTTATTATTGTTGTACACAAACACAAACCTCATGACATGGATTACATCCACTTGTGTGCAAAGAGGCTTTCACATTTTCAAGATTATATGTGGCATTCACATGAACAAGGTAGTTCAAGATTTCCATTACAATCGACTTAGCAAGATTAATCTAATATTAAGCAAGGTAGGTAAAAATAAAATCTATTGTTCATGTTGAACTTTTAGGTGGCCTTGAATACTCACAATCATTGTTCACTCTTGTATGAGGGCACTATTGAAGTTCTAACTTGAGGCTTTTGGCAAGGTATCATGCCATTATTTTCTTGCATGAAAAAGAGATTAACCTAGCTATCTAGTTGGAATATGATTGATCTTCTTGAGGCTAAATCTAAACAAGCGTGCAAGTTGGTTCAATATTTTAGCATAGATCAAAGGTCAAAACAATAATAGTAAATAAGTTGCTCAATGTAGAGGGGTCTTTAATCTATATATTTTTATACAATGGGAGGTTCTATGAGATGAGTAAATTTACAAAATAAGTTGTAATATTATCTTGAAAAATAGAAGCCCCTACTTTTTATCTCTAAGATTTCTAAGGGTGAGGTCCCATGGGGGGCTTGGGGATCTATTTTGAAAGAGCAAGGCATCCCATGAAGCAAAAAAATAAAATACTATAGGATAAATTAGAATCTTTTCCTCAACAATTGCAGCCCCTAATTTTGAGATAAAAAACTTAAGAGGGTGCAAAAGGGGTGGGGCTAGAAATTGCCCCACTAGCTTGTCCTTTTTTCTGCCACTTGTCAGTCATATTCAAAGTTTTAAAATTCTCACCATTTTATTTATTTATTTATTTATTTTTTTAATTTGTTGAATTGAATATGCAAAATAATAAAATTAATGAGGCCACCAACTTCTATAAATATAGGAGCTTAAACTTTAAGCTTAAAGTGTGATACAAAATTCATGAGATCACCCAATTTAAAATAATCCTAAAAAATCCCAATAGCACCCACTGAAATTTTTTAAGGAAGTCACCCTCCATGGGACCCCACCCTAAGACTGAAAATTTCTCCCACCAACTTGTAAGTTTTTTTTGTGATATGAGATCATTAGAAGGCATGTACAAATTTTTTTAGCATTAATTGCTACTTAAAAAATTATCAGAACAAAAGTTTCCTAAAAAATTTAGACCACCTAATTGTTAAAGACACTTTCTTTTTAGTATTGAACAATGCAAAATAAGTTACAAAGAATAAGAGAACCAAAAGACTCACAAGAATAGAAATTAGACCACCTAATTGTTAAAGACAATTAAAAATTCACAACAACCCCAATAGGGCTCCAATCCATCAACCTATATCCTTCACATGCAAGTGGAAAGGAATCTCCAAGGTAGTGTACAATAGAGATCTGTTGCAAGAGAAAGTGCCTATCTATGTCACACATGTATAATATGCAAGTGGATTTCGATAAAAGGAACATAGGAAAATTCTTTTGGTATAATGTCTGGTATGTTGTCACAATTAGATATCTTCCCCACTTGTATCTAAGAAATATAGTCGTGTACGTTTAAGAGCATTTATGGTTTTTTATTGGTGCTTGAAAAGCTATGTAGAATGTGGTAATGAATCCAATGGCTATTAGTGTGAGGTTATTCATTGTTCACTGATTTCTGTGAAGATAAGAGCAAATAAATATGATTCATGACATATGCAAACATTCTATAACGCATAATGCATTGCAAAGGAATTACCTAGGGCCCAGGCTAGTGTATAATGAAATAATTATAAATAATTCATTTGTTATAGAGTTTGTATTTTGATGATCTTGGCTTGTGACCTCTAACCTGTATCGTTTGCCTCTTACAAAAAATAAGAGCTAATAGTATTGCACTCATTCTAAAAAAAAATGAAATTACTTAAAAGATACTCAAAGAAATGGAACTGTGTATATACACTCCAAGATATATTAAATGTGTATTGTACTTTAGCCAATGTTTATGTCTAACATGTATGTTATCAAACTCATTGAGATAGTTTTTGCAACTGATGCGCATTTATTTTCCATGAAAGAATTTGTTTATTGTTTCTCGCTAGCTACAAAACTACAAGAAAATAATCTTTGATCACTGTCATATGACATGTAGTCTTTTTCCAATAGACGGGAAAAAACAACTAAATCAATACCTACAACAACTATATCATGGAACTCATTCAGATTGTCACTTGGAACTGCTAGTTCCACAAACTAAGTAACTTCACATCGTGGAGCCAAACTTATTTTCTATGTTTAAGTGGTTCGAAAGCTACAAGGAAACACAAATACCCAGATGCCAATAGAAAATAATAAATAATTAAATAAATACCCAAAATAAATAATATGAACAACTGCACGAAATGTTGCCACCCTTTACACCACGCTTAAATCTAGGCCCATCGTATCCATAATTTTTTTACAATAGTAATTAGATGTCTGAGATTTTATTTTATCAAATACCTTTTCTTTTGTCTGTGTTTTGTACGATGTACTTGATGAAGTCTATATACATGCCATTAGCAGAAGGTACATGAAGGTTAATTTAGATGCATGAAGACACGGCACATGGTCACCATATTTACACGGCCTCTTTCTCCATACAACTCTCTGCCATTCTTACTACTGAAATCTTGGCATCATTGAAGGCGCTACCGCTTCCTATTCACGACAGCACTGAAAATACACAAACAAACGAATGAAGTACAAAAAGGTTAAAGACAGTAGGTTAAAAACAAACCATGAAAAATTTAATATAATGAAAAGAAATCAAAACAAAATTACTGTACGATGTCATTCCGCACCTTGTGCACGATAAACCTTAAATACGCTGCAACGAAGACAATGTGAACACAATAGAAGAGCACAAAGGTTCGAATCCCAAACAAACTATATTTTCCCAATTTCTGATATTAGCTAGGCGGGAAATACAAGGTTAAAAAATTAAAACAAGTCATAAAATCTTAATATAATAAAAATGACACAAATGAAATCAACGTACAATATAATCTGTACCTGTATACCATTTAACCTTAAATGTTGCCCAGTGAAAAAAACCTGAGATAAAAGGGCAAAGGTTTTGAACCCCAAAAGAACTACATTCTACAATTTCACTCCTTATTCAAAACTAAATTACCGTATGATATCATTCCACACTTTGTGCACTCAAATACGGTGCAACGAAGCAAACGTGAGAACACAATAAAAGAGCACAAAGGTTCGAATCCCAAACGAACTACATTTTCCAATTTCTGATCTCAGCTAGGCGGGAAATACAAGAACGTTAAAAAAAATAAAACAAGCCAAAAAAATCTTAATATAAAAAGGATACAAATGAAATCAGCGTACAATATAATAAAAAAAAATTGAGATAAAAGAGCAAAGGTTCGAACCTCAAAAAACTACATTCTACAATTTCCCTCTTGTCTTACGTATTGGCAAATATTTGTTTTTGAAGTCAGAGATATATGAATAGAATAGAATAGAAGACTTCTAGCGTGGAGACCAAAATAATGTCTATGGGACAGTAACCCCTACTATTTTAGAATTGTGAAATGTTGTTCTCCTGTAGTTTAATTTGATAATGAGCTTTCCCATTTTGCCTACCCATTCCATTCTGAATAAATCTTGAAAATTTGTGGCTGTTAACCCACTCATGTAGCTACCTCTGATATCAATTTTATTTGGCAACTCACATGCTTCTATATTTCGTTTTAGGGCCACATCATCAAATATGATGCCACATCAACATGCTTTTTGTTGAGGTATCCAAAAAGGCCCAAAAAAAAGTGAGACCGATAGTGGTGCACTAAGTCATATTTTATTGGTGCGCTGATGTGGCATCACATGATTTGTCAGTTTGTGTACTTTATGGATAAAAGGTGTTTTGTAATTGGATATTAAGGTGCTCCACTATGGGGTTCACTAAGAACTACTTCTATCCCCACTATTGGACCCCGCTCAACTATAGGCCCCTCTCCCCTAATCAGCTTAGCTTTATTTTATTCTATGTTGCTTTCAAATCCGGGAGTTAATGATGATAAGTTCGTTGAGACTTGATAGCTGTCTCGCCCATTTCAAAACCCATATTTTCAAACAGAGAATTTCAATAATATAAAAATGTTTATAGGGTGCTAGTATAACAGAAAATCTCCTCGGTACTAAAATATTATATTTCATTTCAAAGATTAATATCTAAATTTTTGAAGAAAATATTTGAAAAATGGACTATTTTAATTCTTATTCCAACCTGAACAAATATTAATAATAATATTTATAATAATTTTGAAATAAAATATTGGGGATTCAAATGTAAAGAAAGAAACAAGTACAGAAAGCTTTTCTAGGATGGCACTGCTTTATTTCACCCGTGTCTTCTGTTGGCTGAGAACCTCAATCACTTACGTTTCTATTGTTATTACCGTGGGCGTCAACATTTCAGGTAATAAATATTTGCTAATTATTTTCACAGTAGGTACTGAAATGGAGTGTTGAGTAGCAGGGATAATGGTGGCGAAAATCTTATTAGAAAACGGAGTATCGGACTCTCTGATTTTGGAGGCGACAGATCGAATCAGCGGGCGTCTGTGAAAATGGATATTTGGAAAGCATACGGTAGAATTGGGTGCTGGCTGGTTACAGGGCTTTGGTGGGAATATTCAAGATTCCATTTGGAAATTCATGGCCACCCAACATAACCTTCGCATTTGCAATTCCGATTACAGCAACATCAATTTCAATATTTATGATCAAATATAGAGATTTTTCAAATCAAATGTTGTGTAATATATTCCGTCAAATTAACTTGATTTGCTTGTTTAGACGGGTAACAGTTTTGAGGATTGGATAAAACAGTGATGCGCTTGTGTCGAGTTCAGAGGTCGTGGTCTCGTATAAAGTAGTAGTAGAATCAGCAAACCGCGAGTTGGCCTGTGAAGCCTCCGCCATGACTAAAGATAGAGATTTGTCCTTGTTAACCATCAAAAATAACATGTAAATATTATTCAAATATAAGTGTGATTACTAATAATACTTCAATTCTCATTCCATTATGTCTTCTCCAATTGAAAAGTCTCTTAACTAGTAAAAATCTCTCCGAAAAATCTATCTATTTTTTAGTATTATTACATGCTTACTCATTTAGCTATGAATCTTGCCGATTATTTGAGTCTAACTAAAGAAAGATTAATTGTGAACTAAAAATTTCTAATTGCATGAAAAAGCTCAAAAAATTCAACAAACTCAAATTTGGAAATTGTTGTTAAAACATGAAAACGTCATTTTGAGGCCTTAGATGGTTGAAAACAGCCTCAAAAAAGTGTTGAGATATACTTCATTTGAAGATGGACTCAACTCTTCAAGACACTCCACAAAAAAATCAACTCAAACGGACCCCCGAGTCAAAAGCTATGACCTCTAGAAGTCCCTACATCATAACTATCAAAGATTTTAACAATCCCAAAATTACAAATAGAAACCAATAACTAAGTATATAACGATGACTTTGGAGTAGAAACACAAAATCCAATAATAGAATATCCATCAACAACACAAAATCCAAACATCCAAACTAGAACAACAAAACGATAAAAAACCATCAGACCAAGAAAAGCAAGAGGGGATCTAGGAAAATTCACCGCCAGCAATTCATCGTCGCAAAATTCACCACCATGGCAAATTCATCTCAAGGAAAATTCAACACCGACAATTCATTGCTGCAGAAAATTCAACGCATTAAAATTTTGTGATTAATTTTTCATGGCGGTGAAGTGATGGTGGTGAATTATTCTTGAGGTGATTTTTTCATGGCAGTGAATTTTACCACGGTGAATTTTTCAGTGAATTTTACCACGGTGAATTGTTGGCGGTGAATTTCTAGCGGTGAATTTTCCTGATGCCAACAAGAGGAACTTAGAATCAACCATCAATTTTGCAATTGAGACCTTAGTCCCTAAGAAATAAAAATCCTCTTATTTATCAACAACTAATCCACTTGAAGTTTGATTTGCTGAATTTGGAAATTCCTCTTTAAATTCTTCTCAAGCTCTACCTATAACTGCAAGAATAAAGAAGTAAGATGATAAAACACATCGGAGTAAAGCCTTAAAAATATCAATTCTTGGTGTTTGCTATGATTATTAAAATTTGATATACACCTAATTCTCCATAAATGAAACAAAATAATATATCTAACACCAAACAATAACATTATTATGAAACCTAACCGCAACTAAAGTCTCTTTCTAGCTTAGCTTATGTTAAAAAATAATAGGTAAGTCATTAATACAAAATTCCATTACTTTTTTTACAAAGGGCATCCCAAACAATGTGTCTTGTGTCTTCATGTCTTTGGAAAAATGGGAAATTAACAGACTGGATCATAATACACTTCAATTTTCCCCCAATGGGAAATTTGTAGTGCAGTATCTTCCAAGCCAATAATTGAGCATCCGAATTGGCCTTTGATCTCCAAATTTGAGTAGTTTTAAATTTAGCCAAAAAAAATTCACAAAATTTTCTTTTCCATTTAAGGTTCATGTGAGGTTTCAAAGGCAAATTAAGAAGCTGCAAATATTCCTTTAAAGGGAAAATTAAGAAAGTATAAGATGTCAACCATTGCCACTATTTGAAGGAATTGCATTGAATAAGAGTACATAGCTTCATAAACAATTCTAGTGGCACCATATATTGCACAAAAATCAAGAACTATTTATATTGTTGCTTAGACTAAATTGAGTTTTAACAATATGTCACATGGTAACCAACTCAATGTAGAAAAGTCTCAAAAATATCCAACATTGTAGACACCTTTTCTAAACAGAAAATAAGACTTTCAAAAATCTTAAAGCAAGGGTTTTCTCATGATAGAGGATATGTTTGTTCCACCAAATAGATGAAGTGGAGAATTTGAACCCATATTGAATAGAGACATCTCTCCACTTTAGGTGATGAAAGATATATCATCAAGCCTTCTAGATAGATTAAAGAGACAGTGAGACTTTAAATGAGAAGAATGAAACATGAAGGATTTTATCTAACCATCCCACTGACTTCCATTTACCTTTAACTAAGGCTAGATTAATTATGTTCCTTATAAGAATCTTCCACAGTTCACCTTTGATAGCTCTAATTTAATCTAGTTAGAACTTGCTAAATAGATCCCTTATGATTTTAATTCTATTAACCCCAAACCCCCTGTAGGATTTGAGATATAGCTCATAGAACATGTTCGAGTCACTCAAGGACTCAAGCCTCCAAGATCATCTGCAAAAGCCAACAAAACCTTCCATAAGAGAGAAAATTAAGAACATGAAATTGTATCATAGGATTAGACAAGATCGTGACAAGTGTCTTAATCCTATCATATGAGACAACTACTTGTCATAACAACATAGGACACAAGCATTAACTTCTCAATGCAAATATTAAATGCACGATAGAATTATTAACTACCTAAATAACTAAAAGTAAATAATGAGACATGGCCCCATTACAACTAGAACTTCTAAAAATGACAACTAGGAAACTTTACTCCTAAGTAAACTTATAATAATGTGAAAAGGTCCTCACTAATAACTAGTTAGAAAATAACCCCATTCACACCAACACCCCCCATGAGTGCAACTTAGGGAGTAAATTATTATGTGCAAATGACACAAAGATGGGTGCCAACTACAAGGCCATGTTAGGTACCCATCTACAAATGCAAATAAATCTTTCACAAATGGAGAAAAGGAGAAAACCCAGTGGGACAAAACTCCTCCCAGAAGAGAGATAAAATACAATAATTTTCTCTTCATCAAAAATAAGAGGAAAAAAACCCATTTGAGGAAAAGGACCCCCCATAAGAGAGACAAAGAAGAAGAGACCATTTAGCTCCCCCTCAATGAAATGATCCATCAAAAATCGAATCAATCTCCATCCACACAAAGAACGATAAGAGAGACCATATATACCCCCCCATAATGAGATAAATTGCTGCAAAGAAGCACTGGAAGCACACTGTGAAGTAACACTGAAATCCTTAATTCAACAAGCAAAGGAAAGATAATTTTGTTTGGTAGAAACCATATTAGAGTCACTCAAGGACTCAAGTTGGAATCATGATAAAGCAACAACAAACTCGATGTCAAGGAACACTGGAACACCCATTATATTGCGCAACCCTCGAATCTAGGAAGCAACATTCGATTGAAAAATGATATGGAACTGAAATGAGGTGCAAAGATCAAAAGAAAATGCAAACCTAATGCATGCAAAAAAGGAAATAATGCATGCACTGATGAATGTTCACATTTGCCTCCATGAAAAAAAATGACTTAAAATCTATGTAGAGGAAAAAATCTAAAAAAATGGTCTACACCACTATGAAGTGCTCAAAACTAGTTTTTCGTCGATATCTTGTTTACCAAAAACAAACACCATGGTGAAAAGTTATGATTTTCTTTTAAAAAAGATAAATTTTTCCTGTTGATAGTCAGTAGACACGATCCTTTTGATTTGATTTCTAAATTTTTTGCTAAATGTATGTAAAAAATAATGGATACCCAGATAATATTTTGATGCTACCAATAAAACCCAAAATGAAATTTTGAATAAAAGATAGAACATGTGATTTGGTAAAAAAAAAGTAAACTTCACCTATATGATAAATAACTGCGCTAGACTATTTGACAGTCGTTTCTGCAAAATCTGCTCACTATCTGAAAAAGATGAAAAAGACACAAAAGAAACAAAGATCAAACATAATGTTCTAGATTCATGGCATCTAGTATGTCTTCCTCTTCCATTATGCCCAAGGTCATAACAAGTAGATCGAAAGAGAGTAGACCATTGAATAGCTTATGCAAAAAAAGTGAATGATGCATTAGTTGATTTGTTTTATTCCAATATCATTAAATTTAATGTAGCTATGAATCCACATTTTTGAAATGCAATTCAAAAAGTTGCAAAGTTTGGAAAAGAATGCACACCTCTCTCTTCAAGGACTTTCAAAACAACTCGTTTGTTGCAAATGCCAAAAAAATAGGGTGATTGGAAAATTAGCTGAGGTCAAAGCCTCTTGGAAGGAAACAAGTTTCACTATATTGAGTGGTAGATGGCCAAATATATGTTGAAGGCTATTAATTAATGTTTTGGTGACTAGTCCTCAAGGTGTTGTGTTCTTGAGAGTGATTGACACCATGACCATAAGAAAACTTCATAGTATTTTTTACAATATTAGAGGAAGTCATTCTTGAAGTAGGGGTGAAAAATGTCTTTCAAGTTGTTGTTTGGAAAGTTGAGAGATCTTGTCTACATTCGTAATAATTTGCAATTGTTTATGAACTAGAACAAATCAATAAAAGACTCTACATCTTCCTCACAAGTACAACACATTCTAAAAGACAAAGTAATTGCAAATGATCCTGGCTTTTTTTTATGATGAATTGAGTAGTGCATCTAGTGATGATGGTATTATATCATCTCAATAAAGTGCTCTTAATGACTTGGAGTAAATATTTTTTAATTTTTAGAGTTTTAATTCTTGATTATCATTTTTTGAAAAAAAAAATCCTTGAATTGTGATTTCATATGTTTTTAATGGTTTTAGCTTTGATAATCTTATCACAATTTCTAAATGTAGTATCTTTTTATAAAGATTTCAAATCTATTTAGTAATGTTAAACTATTTTGATAAATTTATGGATTTTAACTTAATTTTTTAAAATTCAAATTTATTATATTAGACAAGTTTAATTAGAATTTTTTAATTCTTTCCTTGTCGAACTTCACCTAAATTTTATTGTTTTTGTACACAAACACAAACCTTGTGACATGGATTACATCCACTTATGTGCAAAGAGGTTTTCACATTTTGAAGATTATATGTTCATGTTGAACTTTTAGGTGGCCTTGAATACTTGCAATCATTGTTCACTCTTGTATGAGGGAACTATTGAAGTTCTACCTTGAGGCTTTTGGCAATGTATCATGTCATTATTTTCTTGCATGAAAAAGAGATAAGCTTAGCTGTCTAGTTGGAATATGATTGATCTTCCTGAGGCTAAATCTAAAAGAGTGTGCAAGTTGGTTCAATTTTTTAGCATAGATCAGAGGTCAAAACAATAATAGTAAATAAGTGGCTCAATGTAGAGGGTTCTTTAAGATATATTTTTATATACAATGGGAGGTGCCATGAGATGAGTAAATTTACAAAATAATTTGTAATACTATCTTGAAAAATAGAAGCCCTTACTTTTTCTCTCTAAGATTTCTAAGTGTGAGGTCCCATGGGAGGGCTTGGGGATCTATTTTGAAAGAGCAAGGGATCCCATGAAGAAAAAAAAGAAGTTACAGGATAAATTAGAATCTTTTCCTCAACAATAGCAACCCCTACTTTTTAGTTCAAAAACTTAAGAGGGTGCAAAAGTGTTGGGGCTAGATATTTCCAAACTAGCTTAGACTTTTTTCTACCAATTGTAAATCATATGAAGTTTGAAAATTCTCACCAATTTTTTTAATTATTTTATATTTATTTAAGCTGTTGAATTGAATATGCAAAATAATAAAAATTCATGAGACCACCAACTTCTATAAATATAGGAGCTTAAACTTTTAAGCTTAAAGTGTGATACAAAATTCATGAGATCACCCACTTTAAAATAATCCTAAAAATCTCAACAACACCTGAAATTTTTTAAGGAAGTCGCCCTCCATGGGACCCCACCCTAAGGCTAAAAAAATTCTCCCACCAACTTACAATATATTTTTTTTCATATGACATCATTAGAAGGCATGTACAATTTTTTTAGCATTAATTTCTACTTACAAAATTATCAGAACAAAAGTTTCCTAAAATTTTTAGACCACCTAATTGTTAAAGAAACATTTTTTTTATATTAAACAATGCAAAATAAGTTACAAAGAGTAAGACAACCAAAAGACTGCGAAGAATAGAAATTAGACCACCTAATTTTTAAAGACACTTAAAAATTCGCAGCAGCCCCAATAGCCCCAATCCATCAGCCTATAGCATTCGTATGCAAGTGGAAAGGAATCTCCAAGGTAGTGTAAAATAAAGATCTGTAGCCAGAGAAAGTACCTATCTATGTCACACATGTATAATATGCAAGTGGATTTTGATAAAAGGAACGTAGGAAAATTCTTATGGTAGAATATCTGGTATGTTGTCGCAATTGGATATCTTCCCTACTCTTATCTAAGAAATATAGCTGTGTAAGTTTAAGAGCATTTATGGTTTTTTATTGGTGCTTGAAAAGCTTTGTAGAGTGTGGAAATGAATCTAACAACTATTAGTCAGAGGTTATTCATTGTTCACTGATTTTTGTGAAGATAAGAGCACATAGATATGATTCACGACATATGCAAAGTGCATATGCAAACATTTTGTAACACATAATGCATTGCAGAGGAATTACGTAGGGCCCGAGCTAGTGCATAATGAAAGAATTATAAATAATTCATTTGTTATAGAGTTTGTATTTTGATGATCCTGGCTTGTGACCTCTAACTTGTACCGTCGGCCGCCTCCAAAAAAAGAGCTAATAGTATTGCACTCATTCTAAAAAAAAATTGAAATTACCTAAAGATACTCAAAGAACTGGAACTGTGTATATACACTCCAAGATCTATTAAACGTGCATTGTACTTTAGCCAATGTTTATGTCCGACAAGTATATTATCGAACTCATTGAGATGGTTTTTGCAACTAATGTACATTTATTTTCCATGGAATAATTTGTTTACTTTTTCTCATTGGCTACAAAACTACAAGAAATAATTCTTTGATCACTGCCATACGACTTGCAGTCATCTGCTAATAGACGGAAAAAAAACTAAATCAATACCTACAACAACTATATCATGGAACTCATTCAGATTGTCACGGAGCTGCTAGTTCCACGAGCTAAGGAACTTCACATCTTGGAGCCAAACTTATTTTCTATGTTTAAGTGGTTCCAAAAGGTATTTTGTGTTTTTGAACAAAACCCATAAATAATTTTCCTCAAAATTACATGAGGCAAAATATGTCATTTTTTATCCAAGATGCACCCTACAAAAGCTCAAGTTCAAATCACCCTTAGATCTGAGAAGGGGTTTTGCAACTCTAAAGCTCTAGTACCATGTAGGAGCTAAGATATAACTCATAGAACATGTTTGCAATGCATCCACAATGTGGATATAAATCCAATATTACCATCCCATTTCATCGATAAAATTTCAAAAATAATGTTAATTAAGTCCTCATAACCTTTACTAGATGGCATCCGACAAGATGAGTAATAAACATGTGTGACAAGTAATATTTTATTAGCAATTTGGATTTTACCAACCAAAGAAAGGAATTTATTCCCCCAAGGAAATAAAATATTTTTGACTTTATTAAGATACCAACTCCACATCAAGCAAAGAAACCCGAAGACCAAAGGGTATTCTAAGATACCTCATAATTTACTTGTAGTTAATTTTTTTCCATACCCAGGGTATCCAATAAGGAGCAAACCTTGCTTGAATCATCAAGAATTTAGTTTTATCATGAGCAAGTTTAGATCTTGAAACAACACAATGTAGCTCCAATATATCCATCGTATTAGAGATCTCTTTTTTAAATTTTTTTAAAAATAACAAATTGTCATCAATATAGTAAGATTTAATAACAATAGCATTTTGTTGGATATAAATTCCTAAAATGAGCTTCATTTTTTTGGCACTTCAAAGCATATATCCCAACACACCAGTTGTAAGAACATAGAGATATGGTGCTAATATACATCCTTCTTGAATGGATCTCTATAAAGGAAAGGATTTTTTCATTGTATTGTTATTAATAATATAAGGATTAACATCTTGAAATGGCATTTGGATATGAGCTTGGATTTTAGGACCGAGCCCCAACCATTGAAGCGTGTTAAGGATAGAATTTCACTGAATTCTACCATAAACCTTATCAAAATTGAGTTTGATCAAAACAACATTTTGACTTAATTGTTCGACCCATTCACAAGTTTCTCAAGACAAAATAAAATTGTTAAGAATAAATTTGCTAGCAATAAAACATTTTTTCTCATCTCTAACAATTCCTTGCACTATATGTTTAATCCTAATAGCCATGGATTTTGAAATGATTTTATAGAAGGTATTAAGCAACATGATGGGACACCAACCATAGATAGTGTCCTCCATTTTTCCTTTGGGAAAAAGTGATTATGCTACCATTAATGTTTGGACCTAATGAACCTTTCTTAAAGCATACCAGGTATAAGCAATAAAATTATTCATTAATTTGATTCCACATAGCTTGGTAGGATTCCATAGGAAGCTCATTGTTGTCCATACTTTTGTAAGGTTCCATGGAGAAAAGAGCATTTTTCAACTATTCTAAGGAAAGAGTTTTGTCTAAGTATTAGCTATATTTAGAATCTATTTGGTTAAGAATATGAACTTTGATAATATCCTCAAGAGCTTGTTGAATATCTTTTCATTTATCATCTTTGAAAATCTATTCATAAAATCATTTAAATAGATAACATATTTCAAAAGGATTAGAGAGAAGAACATCAAATTCATCCCTTATAGCACCAATTGTTTATTCTTTTTGGTTTATGAGTGAGATAATTAAAAAAAAAATTAGTTTCCTTGTTTCCTTCTTTAAACTAATTTAACATAGATTTGACTTTAGCCCCTTGTCCTCTGTAATTATCAATTTTACGTATTTGGGCTTCACTAGTAGCAATAGAGGTTTGTAGTCTAATATTGATAGGATCAACATTAAGAAGTTTTCTAGCATGAACAATTGTCCCTTGGAGAGATTTTTCCTTATGTTTATGTTGTCAAGCCATTTTTTTACCAAATGAGCGAAGGAAATTAGTGCACTGAGTAATGGTTATACACCATTGAATCAATCCAAGAATCTCCTTCATCGATTTTAAGTAAATATTTCCAAATCCCCTCAATGGTAGCCAAACAAACAAGGTTCTTTAAATGAGAAACATTAATTTTAAAGGGGAGAAAATTGTCAATGTTTGAAATTTGAGATAAGAAAATATTATATAAAATGAGATAATGATATGAAAGGGTAGTAGAATAGTCCACTTGAACACACAAACCCAAAAATCATGGGTCGACAGAAAAATAGTAGATATATAAAATCTGTTTAGCCTACTCAATTTTTTGTCACCTTCTATTTTGCAATTGAACCAAGGAAACAAATTTTTAGAATGGCTATCAAATTTTTATGAATAGGATCAACCACACCCAAATAATTTAGACAAAAAAACCAATTGGGTATGTGCAGGATCATCATGGAAAAAACAGACCCTTAAATGGCAAAAAAATTAGAAAAATCAGAGTTAGGCAACCTGACGTAAAAATTTCAATAATTTATCTATATTATTTCAAAAATATGTAAGAATAGAATCTGTAGCAAATTGAATGTAGTTTCTAAACTACTAGGTTTATTTAAAAAAAAAAACTATTTGGTGAAAATTTGAAATTTCAATGCAGTAAGTACTTAAATTTCAGGGGAAAAATAAGATGTGTCTGTCTTACCACCCTTTTTTTTTTATTCAAGGGGTAAACTTTTGACTGGAGCTATGAACTGGATACAACCATTCAACAATAACACCCCAGGGGTTTGAACCTTGGTGGCAAGAACAACAATGCCGCCTATAAACCATCACACCATGCCAATAGGTCATGGACCACCCTAACCACAATAAAATGATAATATTTTTTATAAGATTTTAGATATAAGTAGAGGACTCATGTCTTGATGTGATGCATATTTTTTGTAATTTTTTCCAAGTAAATAATTAATTATGATTTTTTTATTACAACTTTTTAAAAATATAAAAACTCGTATGTCTAACCACCTTAACTTGGTCAAAAATTCATGAAATTCAATTTTTTTTAATCCTATAGTTTACAAAGCATAGAATGTACACATGTTTTAGATTCAAAAAATGTGATACCCTTTGAAAGCTTTAAATGTTTTTCAATCAGCCTATCAATCAGGACTTTAGTCGTAATTCAAATAGAAAATGAATAATAATTATTTATTAAGTTCAAAGTAAAGCATAATTTATATTGGTGGAAAGCTGAGAATCTCCTTTAAAAATCCTTTTCGTTTCATCAATTTTGGGTAAAAAAAAATATCGTCAGCCACATACCCTACACATACCCATCATATTGCCACTTTTTGGCCCATCATGATTCTGCACATACCCAACTATCAAATTCATCCCTGTTGAGAATTGACTATTTAGACTATCTAGAGTCTTGAAGATGTTCTACCATGTTAAATTCACCACCTAAGATCCAATCCACATTGGTTAAGTTATTGGCCATCCAATCCCAAATTTGAATTCATTTCTTAGTAAAATTGGAAGCATAAATAGAACAAAATATTATGAGTTATACATTGATAATGGCAAGGACCCAAACACAACTATGAGAGGGGTCTTCACCCTTATCAATGACATAATTTGCAACCCATGGTGAAATCACAATAACAACTCCACCTTTGCCATCTAGATGAGATGTATGAAAAAAAGTGTCATCTCTCTAAATATTGCATAAAGATGCCTCAAGTCTTATGTTATTGAGTTTAACTTCTAAGAGGAATAAAACATCAGGCTTCCATTTTATTACCACCTCTTTTACTTTATACTTATGATGGGGGAGTGAAATCCCTCTAACATTCCAAGGAAGTAGTCTATAATTCATGATGAGGATTACATGAATCATCATCCTAAGTCAGCACATTGAAGTTGTTATCAAGAGTAAGTTATTGCTCCTTGAACTCATGATATTTGAAGGAGAAAGAGGGAGATTTGGATCTATGATAGGAGAAAGAAGAAGGGGCAAAGGAGTCAAAAATATGTGGCTAAGGATATGAATGGCGTGGAGGAGAAACAGGATCACAAGTAGAAAGTTTAGGAGAGGAAGGAGAAGATGAAGGAGAGTGTTCAGGGGGTGAAGAGTAGGGGATAGGAAGAGGGGAAGGGACAAATGCTTCTTTCCTTTTTCTAACCAATCTCCACCCATAAAACATAATTGTATCTTAAAAGAAGGGATAGGATCAATAGGTACATTAGAAGGAATGTGAATAGAAGATGAAAGAGGTGAATTATTAGTGATTAGTGAGGAATGAGGAAAAGACTAAGAGAAAGTATGATCACTAGATAGAGAAAAAATCAAAGGTGGTTGAACTATTTGTTCCTTTTTATAGGATACCCATGAATCAAATGGCCTTTTTTATAATAAAAACATGCATTTGACTTATCTAAATAGACTAGAGGCTAATCTAGTTCAAAACTTGGGCCAATAAGTTTAATGTTCTCAAACAGTGGTCTACTTAGGTCTACTTCCAAATAGGCCCTTTGATGAACCATTGGATTTGAAAAGTTGTTAGAATAATGCTTATGCTAGACAACTTTTCCCAGCTAAGCCATAATGTCCTTTAAAAAGGGTCTAAAGGTAAAAGAGGAAAGGTAGCTCTACCCACATGGGATAATCCAAACAAGACTATCCTTCAAGATGAAAGTTAAAATTTCATTCTTGTAGCTAATAAATTTTCCCACAAATGTTCCAGGTGTCGTATTTTAAAACAACTTGAGCATGATCTACATATTTAAACATGCATGAAACATACCCTTTACCAAGGTCTCTTAAGGTTTCAATTCCTCAACCTCGATTTTCCCAATTCAAACAATCACATTTATAAAAATCTTCTTCAGAAGGGGTGCCTCTTATAAACAATCGAATAACAATTCTATTTTGATATTCAAAAATAACATCATCAAGAAGTTGTATTTCTAAGTTTTTACTTGTTTGAGCATGTGATTGATTTTTTGGAATTGGTTCATCAGTTCTTTTCCCATTTTGGTTGTATTTAAATCCATAGCCAAATCTTTAAAACTTCCAACTTTGTCCAATTCGTTCTCATAAATGCATTTATCTTTATCCAATTTGTCTACAGTTTCTAGGTCAGAAGTATCCCCAACCTACCTAGTTGTCGTCTTCAAGCACATTTGGTCTTCCTCTGTAGTGGAAATCATAAACAAAGAAACCTAGGGTTTACAAGGGCTTATGGGATATTTTAGTACAGTTGCGTCATCTTTTCAAATCAGTTGCAACCACTTTTTCTTATTCATTTAATGCAAAAGTTGAGTGTAGGTCATAAACTCAAGTATCCCAATGTCATTATGTTTTAATGTTAATGAATTTGTCATTACAACATTTTTATTTCTTGTAACACTAAGTCTTTTAATCACATATATTTTTAATCTCAATATGATGTTAGAGGTGACAAATATATTCACGTGATTTTTTTTAAAGTTCTAAATTTGATTGATCATTTGTGTCCAATTATTTTTTTATGGCAAAGATTTGAAAGTTTTATGTTAAATAAAGTAAAGATACTTTTAGAATTGATATTAATTTGGTTATGACAAGTATTAGTAATTATTTTTTCATTATAATAGAGTACTAATTTGTTGGACGATCAATGTAGACTATTATTGCATTCAGATCATATCATATCATATCTTATCATATTATATCATCTTATATTATAATTATTAACAATATTTTATTAAGGTGAGGGTTATAATTAATATTATGTAAATATAATTAAAATAATACAATCTTAAAATAATAATGGTTAAGAATTAGGTTTAGGGTTAAGTTTATTATTATAATTATAATTATACCAAGGGAACAATCCCAATAGCATATTCCAAACTCAACATCAATGAATGAAATCACAATGTAGAAAGAGATAAACATGCCAACACTCCTAAAATGAACCCTCCAAAACTAGCAAACCATAGCTCAATATCCATATGCATGAGAAGACAAAGCATAAAATATAATGCATTTAGAAACAATAATGGGAAATACCTCTCTGATGATTATCCATCGAGTAGTCCAAGAGTGAGGAATGAGAATATTCCTCCAAGATAACCAAGCCATAATGACTCATCCAAGAACAATATCCTCATAGGTCCATGTTGAACTAACGTCTAACCAAGGTATTGTATCCTTGGACTTTCTTATTGAAGCCTCATCAAAAGAGTAATCATCTCAACAAATATCTCTAATCCCAAGAGATATCGTATCCTCACCTATGTATCCAAGTATCTATGAGCACATATAACCAATCAATCCATTCTAAACTCCAAAGATAACATAGCACTGTGAAGCCTAGTGTTTATCCTATCCTAAAGGTGCAAAATAACTATTATGCAATAAAGAAAAACACAAGGAACAATTCAAAGATTAGCCTAAGGAATGATAACACAAAGAAAGAAGATGAAAATGAAATGAAGATATAATTGATTATACCTTTTTTGTGCTAGCTACAATCCCTTGGTTGGCCCTTGATGTTTGAATGCTTGTGTGCTCCTTGGATGGCTATGGAAATGGATAGATGCAAGATGAAAAATGTGATAAAATTCAAATGCTAATGGCTAAATGACCTGGTTAGATGAGGGGAAAATGTTTGCAAGTTGAGTGATCAAATTGGTAGCATAAGGGTGCAAATGGCTAAGTGTTCTCTCAAATGAAAAAATGGAAAGAGTTTGGTATCAAATGCATAAGGTTCCTAAATGAGAGAAAAGAGGGGGTATTTATAGAGGTAATTGAATTCTCTAGAGAATTCAATGGTCAAGATTGAGCCACCATGGCCAAGATGAAGGGCTATGGTGAGTTGAGGACTCACAAGCCCTCACATCTTGAAATGTGGAAGGTGAAGTGGCCAAGGATGTGATGAGGTGTAGGTGAGGTGGAAGAAGGACATGTGATGGAGGTACTTGCAAGTACCTTGATGTGACCACTCAATGATCACATGGGGAAGAGAAGATTCCTTGGAGGAATAAAAGTGAATTTAAAATTCACAATGATTGGAATAATCTAGTGGGTAAGACAATGTTCCCAAAAGGGTAGGATTTTGAAACATGTGGGTGATGTGAGAGGTCAAAGGTTCTAGAAGACCTTGGCACATGTGAGTGATGTGACAAGTCAAATGTTCTAGAACTTACATGGGGATAAGGAGTTTTGAAAGAATAAATGTGAATTAAAAATTCACATGGGGAAGAGAGGAATTTTGGATGAATAAATGTGAATTAAAAATTCACATGGGAAAGAGGGGAGAGTTGACCAAGGTACTGATTAGGCTTAATTGCTTAGTAATTAGAAGATAATTAGTGGTTAAGAAAGATTAGAGGATAACTTGCAAAAGTTGGAGGATGTGACACATCCTAATCAAGGATTAGCCATGTGCACATCCCTAATGAAGAGATTAGGAGGTGGGTTAGGATTAAGTGAAGATGATGTGACACGTGAGGAATTAAATAAATGTCAAAATATAGGTGTCTACATTTTTCCTCTCTTTGAGATGGTGTTATGAAGTAGCATCACTTCAAATAATATTAAAACATAGAACCCAGAAGAAGATGGTTAGATTGGAAAAGATGCCCCAGTCATTCAAAGGAATGACTAGGAGGAAAGATGATGGGAGTGATGATGAAGATTAGGGATGGAGGATGCCCCCTCGAGAGGACATGCGGGTTCAAAAGAACATGGGTGTGCTCTTGAAATGGATGAGGTGATGCGAGAGGTATATGAGAAAGAGGATGCAAAGTGATGGATAAAAAAGGATGAGAAGCGATGGGAGATTGGGAAGCAAAAATGGATTTAAGGACAAAAGTGATGTTGCCCCAGTCAAGCTACAAGCCGAAAGTGGGTTGATGATGGATGGAGTGTTGTTGTTGAGTGGATGATATATCCCAAGACAACACAAAAGGATAGGGAAGGATACACCCCAATGATGAAGATGAAAAGTGTTGTTGACGAGGGAATGATACATCCCAAAACAACACGAGGATAGGGAAGGATACATCCCGATAAAAAGGGGTTGTTGATGAGGGAAGGATACATCTCAAAACAACACCAAAGGATAGGGAAGGCTACATCCCAAGGATGAGGACGATGATGAGGATGATTGGATCGAGGCTTGTAAAAGGGCTGGGGACAAGACCGAGGATGTGATTAGATGATTTGTGTGCAATATGAGTTGATGAGGATAGGATTGAGATGTGAGATGGATGAAAGGTATAAAGATGATGGGGGAGTGTTGTTGATGATAAGAGATTGGATGGATAGGGGAGGGAGAGTAATGAAGGAGGAATGGATGGGGGGGGATTTTGATAGATGAGAGGATGGGGGATACATGCAAGATGATGGAATGGTAAATGAAATGCAATCCTAATGCAATTTTCCATCTTCAAAGCACTAATTTTTGCTATAGCATAAGACAAAAGATGCTAGGGTATGGAGAACCAAGGTTGATTCATGTCTAATGCATAAAAAAAACATAACAAACAAGAAGGCTATCCCAACACCCCAAAGTCATGAAGACCTTGGTCGGGCCAGGCATTGGGATAACCACAAGCACAAAAGGATGCCCTAACATAACACACGACCGTAGGAGTCTTGGTGGGTACTACATGGGACAACTGAGAAGAAAACAACAAATAAAATATTAAGATATGCTCCTATGTTTACTAGTCAAAGCACACCATGACATGATGGATCAAGGTGACCATGACAAGTGATGATAGGGAGCTCAAATGATAAATAAAAGCCAAAAGCATCAAAAGATCACAATCAATTTCAAAACATCCTTTACCATAGGATCAAGGGGATGGATGGGGTTGATGAGGTCTATGAGGAAGGATGCATCCTGTTGAGACTGATGATGGATACTAAACTAAAAGATTGATATGACGCAGGATATTTGAAACTGATTGGATCTTCATCATACAAGTGGATCTCATTTGTGAAGAACCGGATAGATAAAGACATACTTGATGATACGAGGTAGGAGAGGAGACACAAGACCGACACATCCTAAAGACCTAAGGGTTCGGGGGCCGATCAAATATTAGCCTTGCCTATGTGAAAGCATAAAGCCCTCATAGTTCGATAAAATACCATGGATAAAAACGAAAAGAGGACGCTGGAGACCTCGATGGATGATAAAGATAGGATGGAAAAAAGGAGCCCCGGGGGCAAATCAAATGATTGACCTTGCCTACGTGAAAGCACAGGGGAAATGTAGTTTAAAAAAAGATCACCGACAAACGATGGATAAGGGATGACAAGATGACCAAGATAAGTGGATAAAAAGATGGCAATGATACGATCAGTCAGAATAGACCTGTTGGATTGGATAGGATGATGTTAATCACACAAAGCTTAGGGATGGGATAGTTATCCAAATGATCAAAATGAATTGGGAGGATGAAATGATGGGGAGATGATGGATGACCAAGATCAGGCAGACAAAATCCCTAGGGGTGGATCAAATGATCGACCTTGCCTACGTGAAAGCGTAGGGGCAACATAGTTCGACCAAAGACCAAAGAAAAACGATGGTTAAAGGATGATGAGATGAACAAGATAAGTGGATAAAAATATGAGACTGAAATGGTGAGACAAGATGATGGATGACCAAGATCGAGCAGACAAAATCCCTAGGGGTGGATCAAATGATCGACCTTGCCTACGTGAAAGCACAGGGGAAACACAGTTCGACCAAAGACCAAAGACAAATGATGGATAAAGGATGATGAGATGACCAAGATAAGTGGATAAAAAGATGAGACCAAAATGGTGAGACAAGATAGACCTGTTGGATTGGATAGGATTGATGATGGGAATTACACAAAGATTAGGGATGGGATAGTTACCCAAATCATCGAAATATGAATAGGGAGAACAACATGATGAAGAGATGAGTGATGAGAAATGATAAAAGGTTGGAAAGATGATCAAGGATAGGGAAGGATACATCCCAATGATGATGACGATGATGATGATTTGATCCAGGCATTGGGTTGCATGATGGAGGGGCCTATAGCCGGATACCAATGACAAGGGGTTATGAGATGGGATGAGGATAAAGATGAGGGGATGGATAGATAAAGATAAGGATATGGAAACATGCTAGGATGGATGGATAGCGGAAGAAGAATTGGGATGCTATGATAGATAGGATGATAAGGATGGGGATAAATAAAGGATTGTTTAGATGGATAGGAAGATAAAGATTGGGAGATGGAAGGGATTGTTTGGATAGATAGAAAGATAATGATTGGGAGATGGAAGGGATTTTTGGGATGGATAGGAAGATAAGGATGGGGAGATGGATGAATGATGTCTCCAAGGACTATGTCACAAAAGAAGATATATTCCCCCATTCTAGATATGTCATGTGTGATAAGACAGGAGGGACGACAAATGACTAGATGGGAAGATAAAGGGGATAACTAGCAGAAGATAGGATGGGTGGATGAGGGAGTTAGATGGATGTGAAAAAGGAATACAGTAGTGTATGGGTGAAGGGAATGTATACCAAGAGGTGTCCAAAAGCATGCATAAATAGGTGCCCCTGTCTTGATCAAGATCACAAGAAGGATGGAGGGATTGGAGATAAATGAAGTATGATGGTAGGATGCGGAAGATAGGTGGGATGAAGGGGATGAATGAAGAGGATGTATAGTAGGAAGATGGGTACATAGCTGGGAGCATAGCAGGAAGCATAGCAGATGGAGGGAATGTATATCAGGAAGCTTCCCCCAAGTGTGGAAAAGGATGGGTGGGGATTTACGCATGACACATGTTTGCCAGGTTTTCATCATGGTACTTATCCAAGGCGCTTGTTTTCCAGGTTTTCACCATTGGGAGAATTATTTCTCTTTACTTTTTTTATTTTGTTTTTTATTGTGTTGGATTTTTTATTTTTTTTAATTTTTAATTTTTTACTTTTTTTGATTTTTGGATAGAAGGAAGACATGCGACGGGGATAAGGATGATGGACTCAAGCATCAAGTTCCAAACGAGGTATTGAGAGCCCATGTTTGAGATGACTATTGGATTTTGGTACAACCTTATTAGGATAAATGGATTATGCGAGAGGATGAATTAAAGGGATTGGATGGGGGAGGTATGGGGGATAATGGATAGGATGTTGGTAAGTGTGTGGATGAAATTCCAGGGTAGGTGTGTGATGGAGTGATGAGTTCAAGACCAACATCGATACATAGGGTGGTGGATGTGAAATGATAGGAGGATTAATGGATGGAGAATGTGGGGATAATGGAGGAGATGGGATAGTGAATTTTGGGACATAAGGGACCAAAATAGATTTAGGAGATGAAAGGGGTGTATGATTAGCTTTTGTATCAACAACTTTGGATGTTGTTACAGATTTTTCATTTGAAGGCATTGCATCTTTTTCCTTTGGGATCCACATGGTTTTGATTTTTGTTTTGGTGGGCCTTTGTGGCCAGTGGATTTGATTGTGGATTGGATTTTTCTTCTTTTCATCATGTATTTTAGAAGGGAGATGAGGAGCTTTTGATTCATGTGGATGTTTAGATTCATGCATTTTTTGTTTAACATCCAAAGTGATTTTAGTAGCAATGGGATGGGTGCGAGGAGATGGATGATGTGGAGTGACAAAGGTAAGATGGTGAGATGTGGATGGATGATGTGTAGGTATAGGTATGCGCCTTTGTTGATCTTGATTAGGGGACATAAGAGTGGGATGTTTATGATAGGTGACATGGATAGGACGAGATGGAGGAGGTGATTTTGGGATATAAGGGCCCAAAATAGACGTAGGACCTGGAGGAGACATGGATGGAGTAGATGGAGGATGGGAGATGGTGGATGGAGGGATGTAAGGATTCAAAATGGATGGAACGGCTAAAGGAGGAATATGGACAGTTGTTTTGAGGCGGTATGATGGAGGAGGTGGGATGGCAATGAATGATTTGGCAAAACAATGGGAAGAGCCTGCATTTCTTTTGGAAGAGGCTCGTCAAGGATGAGTAGAGGTTGTACCAACATTTTTGGATTGTGAGTCTTGAGAAGTATAACCAAGACCACATGTGTAATCATGTTCGTTGACTTGGATGGGCTCTAAAATGCATTGCTCATGAAGGCCTAAACCTTTTCCTTGATAATTCATGTTCTTAAGCATTCAATCCATGACAAGATTTTTGTTATTCTGGAAGAATGATGCGAGTCCATTATTAGGCAGAGGATGATGGGTGGTATATATGATTTTTTTTCTTCTAAAAGGAGACCACCATGGAAGAAAGTGAGAGTAACAAGGGGATATAAAAGTGGTGTGGGAATAGTATGGTTAGGTGATGGTGGAGGATCATTAGATGGAGATGAGGGGGTAGCAGCTTCTTCCTGATCAAGAGGAATGAGTGGTAAAGTATCAGGAGAGAGATTAGGAGGTATGATAGGATCTGGATTTGTGGCAGCAGGTGATGAGGGATCATGTGATGGGGATGGAGATAAGGGCTCATGAGATGGAGTGGTGGAATCAAGGAGATCATGGGATGGAATGGATGGGGGACTATGATCTTGAGATGGGCTAGATGGGATGACAGGATCTTGATGTGGAGGAGGGGATATGGTATGATTTGGATCAAGCTCTTGGCATGAATCATCGTATGCGGGAGGCATGATAATGGAGTCTTGGAGGGACTCTTCAAGTGGGTGATGTGGAAGGATGGAGGATTCATGAAGTTCAAGAGGGATTGCGATGATACTAGGAGTGGAAGGAGTGGATTGGATTTGGTTATCTTCGATGGGATCGACAGATCTTAGAGTAGGAGATGGGGGCTTAGTGGATTTAGAGGATGTGATGGTTTCAATGGTTTGAGTGGTGCTAGGGGTGGTAGCATCAATGATAGGAATGGGCTGGAGATGGGTCTCATCATTAGTGACCATGAATGACGGATTGGGATGGCATGGGTCCATGACTTCAAGTGGTGGATTTAGGGGTGTCTTCTTTGTCATAAGTCCTTGGAGAACTTCTGGAGTGAGAAACTTGCATATTCTAGGTTGAGATGGCAAGGTAGGAGTGGATGAAGGATTGGAGATTGGTAGAGGATTGGGATTAGATGGGGGAATGGGATTAGATGTAGGACTGGGAGTAGATGGACAATTAGGATTGGATGGAGGGTTAAGGTAGGGATATTGGAATGATGAAATAGGAGAAGAGGATATGGATGGTCGATTAGGACAAAAGGATGTGGGTGGTATATTGTAGTAAGGGTATGGGGATGGTGGATTAAGATGGGAAGACGTGGATGGTGGTTTAGGATAGAGAGGTGCAGATGTTGGATTAGGGTGAGTTGATGGGAGTGTATGATTAAGATAAAAAGGTGTGGACATAGGATTAGGATAGGTTGATTGGTATGGAGGATTGGGATAGTGTGACATGGATGAGGGATTATAATAAGAGTATTGGAATGGTGGATTAGGATAGGAAGACATGGATATTGGATTAGAGGATGATGTAGATGAAGGACATGACGAATATGTAGATGGGGAAGATACTGGATATCCCTTGTCAAGGGTAGCATAAGGAGTGTGATTAGGCATGGATGAAGACATAACAGGATAGCTCAGAGGAGTAATTGGATTTTGGAAAGTAGGTGGAGAAAGCTTACTAGCGATGATAGCATCAAGGGGATCTATGTCGTATACGTTTTGATCGACAAGACTTTCATTATTGTCATCAATGTAATTAGGGTTTCCCTTGACTACTATTTTTGGAATAATTGATGAACGGTAAGGATTCATGATGTTGGATTAGATCAATATGGATTAGAAAGATGGGGATAGATGATGAAAGGATAAATAGGATGAATTGGAAGAAGATGGAGGAAGGAAACTTAATATTTGTTTTGATATCCAAAGATCTCAGACAGATTAAAGCTCATATTAGGATTTTGGTTAAGCTCAGATTGGAATTAGATTAAAGCTCAGATTAGGATTGGATTGAAGGATATGATGGGATTGGTTCTGCTGGTCGGATTTGGAAATTGGATCTGTTTATTGTTTGTTTGCCAACTTTTTGTTGTAGAGGGGAAAAATTTCCCTTCTGGGGAGGACCAGCCCTCACAGAGGGGCAAACCTGCCCCTCTACAGGGAAAGTTCGCCCCATTGCAAGGTAGGTCTACTCCACTGCAGGGCAAGTTCGCCCTTCTGCTTTTAGACTCTTCGAGTGGGTAAACGGGCTATTAGAACAGGGAGATGAGTGATTGGAACAGGGTGTTAGATAATCGGTTTGGGGAAATAGATGATTGGATTGGGGGAATGAATGATAGGAGTGGATGAACAAGCACTTGAAACTGGTAAATGATCACTTGGAATGGGTGAATGAATCTTAGGTCACGGAGACGAAAGCTCGTAACAAGTAAACGATTAATCAGAATGGATGAACAAATCTCGAAACAAGGAGATGGATGCTTGGGATGGATGAAAGATTACTTAGAATGAGTAAATGGAGGATCGAGAGGGATGAAAGACTACTCAGAATGAGTAAACGACTGCTTGAAACGGTTAAACGGGTGCCTAAAACAATAAAATGAACAATGAAAAATGTCGTTTGGAGGGCAGGTCTGCCCCAGTTAGGGTAGTTCTACCCCTTTAGAGGGAAATTACACCCCTCTCAGGGGCAGGTCCGCCCAAGGATAAGGGAAATTTTGCCATTTGGTGGAAAAAAGATAAAAGATAGATGCTCGGATTAAGTAAACATGTGCTCAAAATGAGGGGGTGATTGCTTTGACTAAGGGGATGATCACTTAATATGATGAAAGGATGTTCGAAATAGGGGGATGATTACTCAGAACGTGAAAATGAGTAGACGGGTGCTTGAAACGGTTGAACAAACAATGAAAAAGGTTGTTTGGAAGGTAAAAAAGGTTATTTTTAGGGCAGGTTCGCCCCTTTGCAAGGGCAGGTTAATCCCTCTACAATAAAATTCAGGGTAGGTTCGCCCTTCTATAGTAAGCTTCAGGGTAGGTCCTCCCTTCTGCAGTAAGCTTCAGGGTAGGTTCGCCACTCTACAGAAAATTGAGACTTGACTTGGATGGAAAGTGCAAATGGACTAAAGGATAAATTGTGATGACTGAGTGAGAATGAAAATGTTTAGATCATAACAAATGATAAGGTTTTAGGTTCCCCACTAGTTTTTGTTTAAATCAGGTAAATGGGCCTAACGAATGGTGAAGCGGGCTCACTAGAAGATGGAATAAGTCTTTCGAATGGTGAAATGAGATCTCTAGCTAATAAAACGGGGTCCTCGAACGGTGAAACGAGCAATCAGAATAGGAAACAAAAGTTTGGAAGGGATGAACAGATGTTTGAAACGGGTGAACATATACTTGAAATAGTTAAACGAATGTTTGGAATGGTTAAACAAAGGCTTGGAATGGTTAAACAGAGTGAAATTGACTGTTTAGGGGGCAGGTTTTCCCCTCTACAGGGAAGGTTTGCCCTTCTATAGTAAACTATAGGGCAGGATCACACTTCTACGAAAAACTTCAGGGTAGGTCTTCACTTCTGCGAAAAACTTCAGGGCAGGTCCACACTTCTGCAAAAAACTTCAAGGTAGGTCCACACTTCTACGAAAAATTGGGACTTGACTTGGATGGAAACAACTATGGCAAGGACTTAAAACTACAACAATGAGGTTGACTTGTCAAAAAGTTTACTAATTTCTCACAAGAAGACACTTCAAACAAGCACAATCCTATGATTAGTGTTAAGGGTATGGCCAACAAAGGTCTTAATCTAGGATGCACAAGGCTTCTAGGGAGTCCTCGACATACTCTTGGTACGTGAGGCCCAAACTGTGAACTCCAGCCCATCATAGGCGTGAGTCAAGAACCCCAACGAGATACTGAAGGGCTCAGACCAACTCTTCACATCTATCTAGGAATCACCCTAACTTCAACACTCCGTCAGACACGATGTGACTGGATTGGGGTACAACTTTGGCTCTCCCCCCTTTCTATACCCTGCCGGTATGCGTGGTTGGGATCGTCCCTTGGGGTGATGAAATCCCCAAGCAGGTCCCTCTAAAAAGAAGGCACCAATCATTTTCAGCTACTCCCCAGGCTCACACGAAGTGTAAGGGGAAGCGTAAATGAACTAATGCCCCCTTGGGTGACACAAAAAGAAACCAAAAGACACAACAAGCAATGGATTTGACTTCCCCCTAGTTAAAATATGTGCCTAGATCAGTTAATGAAAACAACAAGAAAAAATTTTGAAATTTGAACAAACAGATGTCCCTGCAAGCAAGTGTTAGCTGTTTTAACCTCTGTTCTTCATTGATTACAAAAATATGCTACAAAATGTTAGCAAGAAATCCAAATATACCCATAAACAATCAAGGTTAGGGGGTTAGAACCTGAAAATAAAATAAAATTGAGACAAAACAAAGCTAAAATGACTATTTTTACCTTCTAGAATGTTCTATTTAGGGCAGGTTCACCCCTCTGTGGTAAACTATCAGAAAATAGAGTCAAAACCAGGGCAAGTTCACCCCTCTGTGACAAACTGGAGGGAAGGTCCACCCCTCTACAACAAACTGGAGGGAAGGTTCGCCCTTCTACGACAAATTGTCAGAAAACAAAGTTAAAACCAGGGCAGGTCTGCCCCTTTGCGATAAACTGTCAGAAAACAAAGTTAAAACAAAGTAGGTCTACCCCTCTATGACAAACTATCAGAAAATAGAGTTAAAACCAGGGCAGGTTTGGCCCTCTGCGACAAACTATCAAAAGACAAAGTTAAAATAGGGAAGGTCCACCCCTTTGCAACAGACTATCAAAAAACATAGTTAAAACTAGGGCAGGTCTTCCCCTCTGCGACAAACTATCAGAAAATAGAGTTAAAACCAGGGCAGGTCCGCCCCTCTACGACAAACTGTCAGAAAATAGAGTTAAAACAGGGCAAGTCTGCCCTTCTATGACAAATTGTCAGAAAACAAAGTTAAAACCAAGGCAGGTTTTCCCCTCTACGACAAAAAAATAGGGCAGATATGCCCCTCTGCGACAAACTGTCAGAAAATAAAGTTAAAACCAGGGTAGGTCCGCCCCTCTATAGGGAAAGTTCACCAATCTATGACCCAAACCTTCAAACAAACTAAACAACATCAAACGTGAAATGAAGGAACCCATTTGTGGGTCCCACCGAGTGTGCCAAAAATGTGAAGCCTAATGTTTATCCTATCCTAAAGGTGCAAACTAACTATTATGCAATAAACAACAACACAAGGAACACTTCAAAGATTAGCCTAAAGAATGATAACACAAAGAAAGAAGATGAAAATGAAATGAAGATACAATTGATTATACATTCTTTGTGTTGCAATCCCTTGGTTGGACCTTGATGTTTGAATGCTTGTGTGCTCCTTGGATGGTTATGGAAATGGCTAGATACAAGATGAAAAATGTGATAAAATGCAAATGCTAATTGCTAAATGACTTGGTTAGATGAGGGAAAAATGCTTGCAAGTTGAGTGATCAAATTGGTAGCATAAGGGTGCAAATGGCTAAGTGTTCTCTCAAATGGAAAAATGGCAAGAGTTTGGTATCAAATGCATAAGGTTCCTAAATAAGAGAAAAGAGGAGGTATTTATAGAGGTAATTGAATTCTCAAGAGAATTCAATAGTCAAGATTGAGCCACCATGACCAAGATGAAGGGCTATGGTGAGTTGAGGACTCACAAGCCCTCACATCTTGACATGTGGAAGGTGAAATGACCAAAGATGTGATGAGGTGTAGGTGAGGTGTAAGAAAGACACGTGATGGAGTTACTTGCAAGTACCTTGATGTGACCACTCAATGATCACATGGGGAAGAGAAGATTTCTTGGAGGAATAAAAGTGAATTTAAAATTCACAATGATTGGAATAATCTAGTGGGCAAGACAATGTTCCCAAAAGGGTAGGATTTTGACACATGTGGGTGATGTGAGAGGTCAAAGGTTCTAGAAGACCTTGGCACATGTGACTGATGTGACAAGTCAAATGTTCTAGAACTTGCATGGGGATAAGAATTTTTGAAAGAATAAATGTGAATTAAAAATTCACATGGGGAAGAGAAGAATCTTGGATGAATAAATGTGAATTAAAAATTCACATGGGAAAGAGGGGAGAGTTGACCAAGGTACTGATTAGACTTAACTGACCAGTAATTAGAAGATAATTAGTGGTTAAGGAAGATTAGAGGCCAACTTGCAAAAGTTGGAGGATGTGACACATCCTAATCAAGGATTAGGCATGTGCACATCTCTAATGAAGAGATTAGGAGGTGGGTTAGGATTAAGTGAAGGTGATGTGACATGTGAGGAATTAAATAAATGTCATCTTTATTTAATTCATTTGATGAAAGGAGGATTAAAGAGATAAGATATTTAATTATTAACTAAATACCTTAGGGATTTGGCAAAATTAAGGGTATTAATTAGATAATAGTGATATTACCTAATTAACGCAAATAAGAGGATGTTTAGACAAAGAGGGATAAATTTGGACCAATGTGAGTGTCCACATTTAGGTGTCTACAAGCACCATCATGAAACTCTCAAGAAAATTATCAATATACTCAATACCAAGAGAACCAACAAGATCAATGTCAAAGCTCCAATCTTGAAAATAAAAAAAATATCAAGACATTATAATATTACATCTTCTCAAAATAAGATCATATACTCTAATGAACATAGCATTTTCCTAAGAGCACTTACATCATGCCAACACTCTAAACATGTAATCAAGAGCACACCATGGAGCAATAACAAAACCATCAAGTATTAAACATGAAAGGAATAATAAATGAAATAAACTAAATAAATGGAAAGTACTAATCCAAGAGAAATTGTTCAAAGAAAAATATTACCATCAAGAAGAAAACCATGACCAAGCACACCAACATCCAAGAGGAGACACAATATTTTGTAAGGGAGAAAAA
>VDFB02073695.1:0-27807 GCA_007258455.2 Sequoia sempervirens
TCTTGTGTTAAGAATAGCTCCTTCCCTAATTCCTATTCATCTCCATTTCCTATTCATCTCCATTTCCTCTCATCTACATGCGTTTCCATACATGTGGCCTAGTCCTTATCCTATTTGCACATGTTTCCACATATTGACATCATATTTATAGCTCACATTTCCATGTGCCTATTCTATATTTTGATAGTCATATATTTTTGTCTTAGGTTAATCTCACAATGCTCAGTATTGACCCCAAAGTTAACTAAAATAAAATAAAATAAGATAATTATATAGCTCTTTTTTATTAATTGTTGGTGGCCAATTTTGTATGTATTTTTGAGACTATTTGTTATGCATTAATATTTAAATACATTCATTCATGAATTTAAATATATCGAGAGACTACAAAGAGAAGTCATTCTAGGAACATTTTTCTTAGAGCATAAAATGAACATATCTACATTGCCCAATTAAGGTACACCTGCAATTAGGTCAATTACATGTAATGATGTATTGAATACTTTTAAATATTATTAGTTTGTATGTCCCACCAAATAACAAAGATCATAGAAAAATAGATTGTAGAATTTCATAGATTACTAGATATTCTAAGGTCTTAATATAGTCCAAGTTAATTTATACTCTATTATGACATGTATTTAATTAATACTAAGTTAATCTACATAAAACAATTTATTTCCTCACATATATAATAATTCTTATTAGTATTGGAAGAATACGATTATTCAACCTCTTTACAAAGTATAAACCAAAGATTGTGGGTATCCTTCTACCAATATAATTTGGAAGCCTTGCACTCAACGAGACTTAATTTTATGTAATGTCTTTGCAAATAATCATTTTCACTTATAAACCAAAAACTACTTAAAAACTTACAAACTCAAACATACAGTATATATTAAACAAAACAAAATACAAACCTTTAAAATGAAAATAGTGATAAGGTTTTATTATTTGAAAATCTCTATTTTGAATAGTATATATTAAACAAAACAAAACACAAACCTTTAAAGATGAAAATAGTGAAAAGGTTTTATTATTCGAAAATCTCTATTTTGAATACCTATTTCAAGTAAATGGATTATAACTCCATTGACAGAAATCAAATTTTTAAATAAGCTACAGAGAATATATTGTTTGGGTGCTCTACAGTATAAGAACATCCTCTAGCATATGAGACCATTGGCTTCCTCCACTCCATTTCAGTCCACTTTTTTGATGCAGGCTCATAAAAGTAAAATACTGAGCCCTTACTACCAACTCCACTCACAAATATCTTGTCACGCCACACCGTAGCACACTCTACAAAATAAAGCCCATCCAGATTCGATCCTACACATATCTTGTCCTTAGAAAAATCATAACTTACTGCGCATCTTCCAAAGAAATACAACTGCCCAAATGCAGCTACACATGGATTGGCCCTCCCTAAGTATCTCCTATTTATGACTGTCCATAGCCTTGTGGTGGGATCATATACATGTATGCACCGTGAGCTAATATCATCACTTAAGACAAAAAACTTGCCATTGCCAAAAGCACTACGACATAAACCTACATATTCGCTCATGGGAGGAAGAGGGCTCCACCGATCTTCGTCTACGTTATAAACTTCTGCTTCACGCACCCTTTTGTAATCCCTGTTTACTCCACCAGCACTGTAAATCAGTCCATTAATGGAGTCCACTGCACAGGAGAAAAATTTTCGACTCACAAGCATGTTGGTGCCTCGCTGCCATTTGTAAGAACAAAAATTGTATACAAAAGTGGCTCCCAGTGGTCTATCCTCGTGATCTTGAAGTCCTATCACAATCAATCTATGACCGAAAGAAACACAGTGTGAAGAAAGATCATGATTATAGTACTGTGGTTGACATTCAGTGGGGATGTGAGGGAGTCTTCTACAAGAGTTGCTATGGGGGTGGTAAATAATTACTCTGCAACTAGGTGGCGGGCTGTATATCGTGGGTAACGACCACATCATAATTAACAAATCCTCTTCCTTGCCAAGTCTCTTTCTATCTTTATAGAAGAGAGGATCTCTCATAACATTTCTCCAACTTCTGCACACAGCTCTGAGATTAGTGTGGGAAGTGAATGGCACCCTCAGCAAGCACTCTATAACAATGTCCTCTGGAAGCCCTGAAAACATCTCTGCTACCCTTTTGTCCACTGCAATTCTTTTTGAATTTGTTGATAATATTCGCAATACTTTAATCCATATACTCTTGGCTGTTAGATAAAGTCTTCAATTGCATATCCATCAGCTGGTTAGCCATGTTTACTCTTTCAATAAGAACTTAATAATAGAATGAATGAGTGAAAACAACACATTCTCCAATTTGTCTATAATGTTGTGTGCTGTCAACCGCAACAATCTAAGCCAACAGTTTTGTTTATGAGAAAACTATTCAAACCCAATGGAAAATCCAGTGAAATTTGGATATAATGCTCCCCAAAGGGCCTCTTATAGAAATCGATTAACCTAATCGTTTGCTGTCTCTAGTGAAAAAAAGATGAAAATAAAGTACATTTTAGTAAAAAACGAAAAAAAACACAATTGATATCAGACAAAAATCAAACGCACTAAAGAAATATCAAAACACACGGAGCTCTTGGAGATATCACTGCCCTTTTCTATATATATATATATAAAGGAAATAAACATGGTTTGGTTCATGTATGGTCAATAGTTTTATGCTTTTAAGTTTTAGTTTTCTTTTGTTTTCTCAATCCTTTGCTTTGCTCAATAAATCTGCATGTCTACACAGAAAAAGTGTTTTTGTTTTTTGTTTTTTTCTTTATTTCTAAAACCTCTTTACATAAAGATCTTTTAAATCTGCATGACTATACAGAGAAAGATCTTTTAAATCTGCATGTCTACACAGAAAAAGAGTTTTTGTTTTTTGTTTTTTTCTTTATTTTTAAAACCTCTTTACATAAAGATCTTTTAAATCTGCATGTCTACACAGAAAAAGATCTTTTAAATCTGCTTGTCTACACAGAAAAAGAGTTTTTGTTTTTTGTTTTTTTCTTTATTTCTAAAACCTCTTTACATAAAGATCTTTTAAATCTGCATGTCTACACAGAAAAAAGATCTTTTAAATCTGCATGTCTACACAGAAAAAGAGTTTTTGTTTTTTGTTTTTTTCTTTATTTCTAAAACCTCTTTACATAAAGATCTTTGTAGTTAATAATATTAAAGAGTTTTTGTTTTTTGTTTTTTTCTTTATTTCTAAAACCTCTTTACATAAAGATCTTTGTAGTTAATAATATTACAGTCTACCATTTTTTCAGTCTGTTGTTCACTCTTTCAGTTTGCTGTTCACTCTTTCAGTCTGTTGTTCAATTCTTTTATCTTAAATTTCAGTATAATGTTAGAGCAATTTATAAGTTTCATTCTTCAGGCTATCTGTACCATGTAATCCAAATTATGCTGCAAGATTACGGCTTTAGGAAAATTCATTGCAAGCAATTCACTGGATGAAAATTCAGCAATTCACCATCATGAAAAATTCACCCATAGAAAATTCACCACCAAGTAAAATTCACCGCCAGCAATTCACCAATATTTTTTAATATATATTTCAGAAACTTGGTGAATTGCTGGCAGTGAATTTTCCTTCAATGAATTGTTGACATTTGCAGGAAGTTTCAATTAGTATGTAACCTCATGATTTTAATTGAAATTATGTGCCTTTTGACTTGGCGTGGTAGTTAAAACTTTGAAAGTTCTCTTTGGTGTATTTGATGGATTTTAATTGGGGATGTTTTTACTATTCTTGTGGTTGGCTGTATGTGTGATCCAACACTCCACATAATAACTATAATGGTAAAATTAGATGTTGTGATTGAACAATCAAAAATAAATTAGCTAAATATATATGCTAGTTAAATAATTATGGATTGACAAAGCTATTAATAGACTATTGAATTGTAATATATTTATATGTGTCCATTGATTCCACTCCTTATCATAGAATTTTTTGAATATTAAATATAAAAAAATACTGAAATAGTTTCTTAAGCTTTTTAAAGAAAAACTAAAAATAAATGCTTTTTAAAGAAAAATTTAAGTGATAGACTTTCAAAAAAAATACAACAGACAAATCCAAATGTATATATATATATATATATATATAAAACTAAATAAACAATAAAGAAGAAGCCAAACACAACTCAATGAATATATATCAAAAATAGCTTAAAGAAAGGCATAAAGCAATAATGATATTAAATTTTAATTGTTCATAAAGCTAATTAGAAAACAAAGGAATTATCTTTGTGACTAAAGAATGAAAGTAATTGGTATGATGTTGAAGCTTAAATGTTTTGGTTTGGGATTAGAAATTGTTACCTCTATGAAGGATCAATTTCATAGATCTACATCAAATATACATTCACAAACATATCTTATACCTACAAAAATGATTTGGCAATATGCAAACTTTTTCTTTTTGTTTCACCTAATATACCTCTACTTCATCTACATTTTTTTGATATCTAAAGATTGGCAATATTTAAAATATTCTTTAGAGATTGTTGTTGTGTTGGAAGGACACACACTCTCCTAGGTTAAACTCCAAGAAACTTACTTGTAAAATATTAAGAAAAAAATTCTTTAGTATTCATATACTTCTAATATGAATATGTAGATCTAGATTTGTTTTAGAACATGTAGGTCAAGGTGTTTCCTTCTCTAAATGCAAATGATATTAAAATAAATTCTTAGATCATCAAAAAAATGCAAATGAAAGAATATAAATACATTAAATTCTTAGATCATCAAAAAAATGCAAATGAATGAATATAAATACATGCATGTATTCCAATAAGTTGTACAAATATATGGGTAAAAGTATAAAGTTTGTATTTTTTTAAGAAAATTAAAAAATTATTTTAAACTAGGTTTAATAAATTAACACTATAATTTAGTTGTTGATAAAATGTTGTGAAAAATGAAGTTGCATGGGACATCAAACTTGTGACATATATGTTTTGAATTTTGAAATGATGTAAACTAATAAAATACATATTTTTTAGTAAATTTTATGTTTGTATTTTTTTTAAGAAAATTAAAAAATTATTTTAAACTAGTTTTTAATAAATTAACACTATAATTTAGTTGTTGATAAAATGCAGCTGTGGAAAATGAAGTTGCATACGACATCAAACTTATAATAAATTTTATTTTTTTTCTTTGCAATTTTTTGTGTGTAATTATAACTTGAAACTTTAGTGCGTGGATATATTTTTTCCCAATTTTGATAAATATATATTTTAAAATAGTTGTTTTGATGGGACGCCAAATTTCATATTAAATATTCATCTAAAATGGAAAAAATTTTATACCATCATGTTAATAATGAACCTAATATTTTGTGTTGATAACCTACTTTTATAAAAATAAATAATAAATAATAAATAATAATTAATTGAAAACTACACTTATGGATCTACAAAAGGTATTTTTTATATTTTTAAAAAAATGTTATTTACATTAGTAGGAGTTATTGAAACTTCAAAATTTTCAAATATATATATATTTTTTGGTAAATTGGACTCAAAGTATTTTTAGCCAAGTTGAAAAAGTTGTAGAAATATCTAACTTAGCTAGAACTACTAGATTATATGTTTGGCCAAAATTGATTTCTGGCTAGAAATACTTAAATTTAGTTGTGCTGATAAGTTGGCTGAAAATGTGACACAACTTTGTACTTTTACCCATATGTTTGATTAGTTCTAGGTGAGAAGAAAATGTGTATGAGTTCACAAAAAAATAATTTGAATTTTAAAATTTTAGATGTTAAATTTGCGAGTGTATGGTTTATTTTATGACTGTGGACTCAACTTGCTAAATTATGAGAGCAACCCTATTTTATCTCATTGTTCTACTTCCAAAGAATACAAGAATTCATAATTGTGTGTTATGGTTCAAAGGTTGTGTTGAAAATAAGGGAAAACTATCCCTTGGCTATTAGGACAAATTTATGGTATCATCAAGGTAGGAATGACATGTTTGGGGATCAATGCAAGGATATGCATAGTAAATTAAGAATACAAGAAAATGCAAGAAAATATGGATAAGGTATAGATAAAAGATTTCAGAATGTGTATATAAGAAAGAGTAGCAACATAGGAGAAATGCCCTAATTTCACACAAGATTACAACATGTTTCAATATATAAATGTATTAAGAAATATTATTTTCTTTGGATAAAAAAATTAATGAGAAATGTCATGGTTAAGAAAAATTCATCATTATAATTTCCCCCCACTCTAGGTGCATGAAAATCCTAGAATAATCATGCATCATGAAGCATGTAGCATTCATGCACATACATGTAAAGTAAATATCTAGACACATAAAGCTATAATAGGGATTCATATAAGGTAATGTATCCTACAAAATGTTATCATCTAGTGTTAGGCCCTTTTTCTAACTAACTAAATTTACATTAAGCATTATTAATAAAGTACTAGATGCATAAGCTTTGTAAATCATCCATTTAGCTAATTGTATTTTTCCCACACACATGGGAAGTGGTAGTTCTCTCTAATATTACTAGTTTAAAGAAATGACTTACACTAGAGGAAGACTACCCATTGATTATTTTGAGCATCTCTTGAGAGAGATTGCTAATCGAAGAGGCCTATGTTATATATTTTATAACATTCAACACATTTTTTCAAGTATATAGAATAAATTATCAACACATTTTTTCAAGTATATAGAATAAATTATCAAAAATTTATAGATGATTAATCAATTAGTGATTTGATTTATTTTATCTATAGATTCAATTCATAGTCTCTAAAATTAAAAAATACATAATTTATATATTTTTTATATAATTTTAATGTTTTTCCTTATAAATTGGTAAATTAACTAAAGGTTCACATCATGCATGTGGTTCTAATATGAATGATTGTATTAACACTTGTACTGATTTTGAATGTTATTTTCAAACTATCCTTAAGTTGGGTGTGTTAAGTAATGGTGTATGATTAAACATGTATATCTTAAGATCTATGACAACTTAATTGCTTGTAGATGGGTAAATAATTTACATGCATCTCTAATAATCATGGTGTGATAAAAATGGGATGCTCATATGAGGGTGGGGACATATGCAATTATTTTAATTTTTTTAGTAACTTAGAAATATTATGGTAAAGAGACATTAACAAGGGGGGCTACGTAGTATATTTTTGAGAACATATTTAATTAGTGGGTGTAAAATGTAATTATTTCTTTACAAGGGATATTTTTGAGTTATATATGCAACTTGAGTCACAAAATTTAAATATTCTTGTATAAGGTTCAAAATAATGTTGGGTATTTAATGCCTTAGGTGGAATATCATGGATTTGGTATTAAATGCATGTTGCATAGTTGTGACCTAGAGAGGTGATATTTGGTAACATATAACTACCCTCTTGCATGTTGATTGTGTCCCTTCATCATGTGGTCATGTGCATGGGAAGAGATTTTATTTTGGGTGCTTGATTTTACCTCCTTGGTAACATGGGAAAGAAATTTATAAGATGACTACCATATAGATTTCATATGTTATGTCCATAGTTTTATTCCTTGGTTATGTGGAATACTTAGGTGATTAGCCTATAGTTGCATGATGATTGTGGAGCTGGTCTTGGTGGAACCCATAAATTTTTTGTGTTCCACTGATATTTGATGCATAATTGACTCTCTTTTCGATTTCTAAAATGGTGTTTCATGTCTTAAGGTTTTGGTTTTACTCAAGTACTAGGGTTTTATTTATGCCCTAAACCCCTTGAAAATCCTAAGTATTAAAAGTTCTTGCATATGTTCTAATTTGTAGTTGACTATTATTAGCCTATCTGGGGTCTCCCTAGTTACTACTTGAGCAATCAAACTCATTTACTTAGTGGCCCCTATTACCTACTTTACTAGTCGCTACCCATTCAATTATTTAAATCATGTCAAAAGTTAAGCAGGTCTAAAAATCATTTAATTATTCACCATATATCCTAAGTTTGGTCCCAATATGCCTAAGTACTATTACCTTTTAAACCTAGAAAATGACCTCTTTTAAATCATCACTTAGTGTGTGTGTCTATTAAAATTCTCATGCAATGGTCATTGGATCCCACCAAGTGCATTCTATTGGTCACCCACTAGCCCATGACAATTCAATAATATGATAAAAGAAACAATGGGGTAGTGGGAGGGTGACACCTGCCAATCCCTATGGCGGGTCCTACCACACTTCAAAGCATCGGTAATGAAAGGTTATGGAACCTACAGCTTGGATGCAATCTTATGGTTTAATCCTAACCATTCCCTACCGACCCATGCAAGACCCACCATTAGATCTTAGCTCTCGGAGGGATGGTAGGCAAGCGCCATGTGGCATAATTGCCATCGACAAAAGGACTTTATAAGGCACCAAATATTTGATGAAATATTTCATGGTGACTATGGGCTTGGTAAAGAGTGTGTACTACTAAAGGGGTGTATGTGCACATGCAAAATTTCTCAACGAGATGTTTTAATATCAATCATTCATCACAAAAGGAAGTTAATAGCTTGGGTGTAGGATTGTGAATTAAGGGATGCACATCTTGGAGGTTGCTAGGTTGATCCGGGTTGTTGCTCGCTAACCCATGACCATTGATTTAAACCTTGCAAATTCTATAGGGCTTGCGAGCAACTACCATGTGGATTATCTTATGCCTTGCATAGTGTTGTGGGACCATCGAGCCAACATGGAAAGTGAACAAATGGTGAGAAATTTGTTGAATAGTTGTTGAGTCAGTGAAAAGAAAAAAGTTCAAACTTCTTTGACTCCATCCGAGCCACACATTGATCTAGATCATGATGAGATCAACAACATGAATTCAAAGTTTCTAAAAGGGGCATCATTGGGCCATTCTAGTTCACGCAAGCGAGTAGTAATGGTGGAATTGATGCTCTTTTTCCGAATTGAGAATTTTATTCACCATAAAAGTTTCATTTAAAGTTTGTACTTGATTACAAAAAAATTTCTAAGGAATTCAAAAAGTGTTGCTACACATTTCAAGTGCTTGGCATCTTCAAATAGGATTTTTTTTGTTTCACACCAGGGTATGTGCAGGATCATGATGGGCCAAAAAGTGGCAATATTATGGGTATTTGTAGGGTATGTAGCTGATGAATTTTTTTAACCCAAAATTGATGGAACAAAAAGGATTTTTAGAGGAGATTCTCAGCTTTCCACCAATATAAATTATGCTTTAATTTGAATTTATTAAATAATTATTATTCATTTTCTATTAGAATTACAACTAAAGTCCTGATCGATAGGCTGATTGAAAAACATCTATAACTTTCGAACAGTATCACATTTTTTGAATTCGAAACATGTGTCACATTCTATGCTTCACATACTAGAGGATTAAAAAAATAAAAAATAAATTTCATGAAGTTTTGACCAAGTTAAGGTGGTAAGACATGATTTTTTATATTTTTTAAAATTTGTAATAAAAAATTCATAATTAATTATTTACTTGGAAAAAAATTATAAAAAAATATGCATCACATCGAAACATGAGTCCTCTACTTATATATAAATTTTATAAAAAATATTATCATTTTATTATGGTTAGGGTGGTCAGACAGACATCTACTTCTTATTTTTTCCCTAAAATTTAAGTACTACTGCATTGAAATTTTAAATTTTCACCAAATAGATTTTATTTATTTTGAAATAAACCTAGTAGTTTGGAAACTATATTCAATTTTCTACAGATTCTATTCTTACATATTTTTGAAATAATATAGATAACTTATTCAAATTTTTACGTCAAGTTGCCTAACACTGATTTTTCTAATTTTTTTGCCACTTAAGGGCCTGTTTTTTCCATGATGATCCTGCACATACCCACCAGTAAGTTTAAATTGTACCTCTTGAGTTAAAATTTCCCTTGGTTTTCATTCAATTTAAATTTTTGTCACTTGAATTCTAGTTAGGGCTTCTTTTAAGGTTTGACATTCATCTATATTGTTGTATTTTTTTTAATTTTAGTCACTCTTCACATCAAGTCTTCACCTAAAACTGAAATTCCCTAGTCTAAACTAGTCAATCCTAGGTCAAGTTACTCATTAGATATGGCACCAAAAGTATAAGCCTTTGGTTCTAAACCTAAGAAGCAACCTCTATTCCAAGACTTGATTGACCAGTTGCCATCCTCAACCACTAAAAAATGTATAGGGAAAACTATGTTTCATGGCCTTGGAGTTAAAGATGGTATTGTCTATCGACAATGTACCATCAAGGATGTAACATTACCATACATTGGGTGGTCTCTTTTTCAAGGCTAGTTTGGTAACAACCATGCACGCATCCCATTTTATAACTCATGGAGGTTAGATATGGGCAAGTTGGTTGTCCCTAATATGTATTTGGACATAGACCTTCTCAAGGTTGCGACTGTTAACTATGACTCTATTTTTAGGGTAGTTAGAACTCATTATGGAGAGGAGATGGTTTGGGTCACTAGGGAGGAAATTACAAAAAATTTCAAACTAAAAAAATGGAGTAGATATGGAAGAGATTGATGATAAGAGAATAAGGGAATAATATGAAAAGGTTAGGCCTACATTCAAAGTTTTAGTGTTGGGTCATTTCTTAGCATCAACAGGGAAGGGGGGAAGCATAATTGTACTTGGGCCATCTAACAAGGAGCCTTTTCCAATCAAATACTTTCTTCTATGTTTTCACAAAATATTCTACTCCCTATGATAGATTTTAGGGTATGATCCATCTTCCAACATGCCAATTGCACCAATGTATATGGCTTCTAGTATTCAATGCCTCAACATCAACACACTGTATGATTTTGCTACATACTTGTTAGAAGAGATGCATAAGGGTTCAGTAGCATTGAAGAATGGAAAAGATTGTGTGAGATTATGGTGGTATTATTTTTTTATGCACATGTTTTTATATAAGGGTGCAAATTACTTTGGCAAGGCCATGGAGTTGAATAGAGTGGAAGATGGTGTTGTGATGCATGTTCAATCATGGACTCCTTTGCTAGATAGACATGAGTAGAAAACTAATTTTGTGGTTTCCACAAACATATTTTCCTCAAAGTTGAGAAGAGATCTGATTGTGGATATGCCAAGGATTCCACTTGAGTTACATGATTTCCTAAGGCCATTGGAAATGAGACCTGATTTGAAAATAAATTACAATTGGGGGGATGCAATCCCTTATTAGGACTACACAATTATCGAAGTATATGGAACAAGAAACACACCCCATATACTCCCTAGGGATGTACCACTTAGGATTGGCTTCCTTGAGGTTATGTGGCAGCTCGGTGATATTGAGGATAACTATCTTTTCTATTTTTTTCATGATAACAAATGGATGGAAGAAAATCATTGATTATCTCAAGCCCTATGAAATGAAAGTTCAAGCATACAGAGCTATGACCCAGAGGTTTTTATGGTTTGCTTGCTAGACAAAATAAAAGAATGAAAGTTTGTCCATACCTTTTCTTTTGTTGATGAATTTATTAGATTTTTTTTTTACCTTTAGACTCAAGGGGACAGGATGAGAAGCTTGATTCACCACTTATGGGGCCATCTTCTCCTAAGGAGCTGCCAATGAAAAAGTAGAGAGTTGAATCAAGTGGCCTTGTTGATTACCCCATTGATGAGTCAAATGAAGAGATATTGGTTATAGAAGATGAAATGATGCAAGCAATGCCCTCCCCCCAAAGAGACACAATACCATAGACTTTAAGTCTCAGGTTGAGCAAGGCTGATTTAAATGGGGTAAATAGTTCAGAGGATGTTAGAGCTAAAGCTTGTGAAAAGTTCATGGATGATGATGCATTTGTAAAGACACAAGCATTCCAAGAATATGTGTGGAGGGAAATGCGATATGAGTATGTGATGGAAGTTGAGAAGAAGGCAAGTAGAAGCCCTAAATTTCAAAAAATAGTGATAGATGCTCAAGTCTATGAGGAGATGAGGGAAAGCGGCTGAGGGCAGAGAATTAGTTAGGAAAAGTGGCATATTATTGCTACTAGAATGGGATTTGACATAATCTATAGCATTTTACATGATCAAAAGACATGATGCTCCAATATTTAGCACAAAAGAGGAAGTGACCTTGGCCCTACAAGGATCAACATTCAGTGCTTAGTGGGACACACTAGCAATTTGAGTGTTAGCCCCCAGCACAAAGAAGCCAAAGGTAGCTAAGCCAGAGCTATAGGAGTTAGAAGAGGGTTGATTATTAAAAGTGTATAAGATACATCTACTATAGAAGCAACCACTATGAATATCAATGTAGCCTAGTTCACTAAAGTCATAGTAGAATCCCTAACTAAAGAAAGGGATAAGTTCAAAACAAAATATAATGACCTAGTGGCTGAGTACAATACGAGTCAATAGAAAATAACTCAAATGCAATTAGAGATTTCATTGTTCAAGGAGTAATTTTAGTCCATGCAAGCCCCATGACAATCACAAGCCACAATTATTCCTCCCCCCTCCCCATAGGAACAAAATCCACCTTCTCCCATTCTTTCACCACCTCCAATTTCAATTGATAATGTACCTCATATTTCTAAGGATGTGCCCATTGCACCATCAGCTCTAGATACATCATGGCAATGGCTATGGAGCATCCAAATTCACTACCCGTGGTTGTACATTTCCCGTAATTGTCAAACCATGAAAAAACAAAATGCACCCTCCTATCTCTCAGACTGACAATTGCTACTTACAAATTCTTGTATTTGTTAAACCCAGTACGCTAAGAAAATCAATTTACGGTGGTTTGAAATATAAGATGAATTTTATTGAGTTGAATTTTAGTTTAATTCATCCCCTTCTGCGATAATATTTATTTTTGAAAACTTGATTTTCACATATTTTTATTGCAAAATATTTATTGATTTTTTTATATATATCAATTTTTATTATATTTTAATTTATTTTTTCAAAAAATTATTAATTTTTTTATAATTTCTTTATATTTTAGTTAACATAAATTATAACTAAATTAAGTATATATGATTTCTTTTTTAAGGAAAACTTGATTTTAATATATTTTTATTATAAAATATTTATTGATTTTTTTCTTTATATGAATTTTAATTATTTTTTAAAATGTTATTTTTCAAAAATTCAATAATATTATATCTTGTTCATATAAATTATAATTATAATTAAATATATGTAGTTTATTTTTTAAAAGAAAACTTTATTTTAATATATTTTTATTAAAAAATATTTATTGATTTTTTACTTATATGAATTTTTATTATTCTTTTAAATGTGTTTCTTATTAATACTTTTATAACTTCTTTATTTTTAATTAATATAAACAGTTATTGATTTTTTTCATTTATATGAATTTTTATTATTTTATTATTTATTATTTTTTAAATGTAATAATATTTTTTATAAGTTCTTTATTTTTTAGTTAATATAAATCATAACTAAAAATAAATACATGTTTATTTTTTTTCCAAAGAAATCTTGATTTTAATATATTTTTATTACAAAATATTTATTGATTTTTTTTATTTATATGAATTTTTATTGTTTTCTAAAATGTTTTTTTCATAAATTTAATAATATTTTTATAAATTATTTATTTTTAATTTAATATAAATTATAACTAAAATTAGATATTTTTTTGGATGCAATATCAATTTTCATTTTACAATTTATAAATTAGTTTTTAATTGAATTGTGTAATTTCAAAGGGCTGATGATGAATAAAATGTTATGGTATAAAATATTGATATTCATGAACTATAAAATAAAATCAATCCATACTTTAAATTATTTTAATTATCAAATTTTCACCTTTATATATTTTTGAATCTAGATCTAAATAAATGTTCTTGGGTTGATTGAATAATATTGGGTGGACTGGCGAATTTCGGCGAATCTCTTCAAAATTTGGTGAATTACGGTGACAGGAAATTGCCTTCCCCCGGTGGCGGTGAGTTAACAGGTGTGCTCGCTCCTTTTCATTCTTTCTTTTAATGCATTTATTATGAATGTATCCTCTCCCTCTTCCCTCTGCTGTTTGGCAGAGGCCGTACCCCTATTTCCTGTTCAGCTAAGCCAAGGGCATCAATGGCATCTGACACTCCAAGCATAGTTAATCCAAAAAAAACTCATTGCTTACAAGACCCAAATCGTTCTCCGAGGCGGTTGCTAACTCTGGAATTACCATTGATGCGAGCGCAAGGTTTAACTTATCAAGTTTTCATGAAGCTTGCGAATTTGGTAAGAACAATGGGGTTGCTTCCTTACCTTTCTCTGTTTCTCCTAATCCAGAAATGCTTGTTGAAATTGGTAAGGAAAAAAATAGGCTAAGGAATTCTACTATTTTCTTCTCTGGTGTTGAAGTGGATAAATGTCCTCCTAGGAAATTTTTAGATGATTGGTTCCATAACTATTGGAACCTGAAACTTGGTTTCCATATTTCATTTTGTAGGCAAATTCAGAAAGGTCTATTTGTTAGTTTCTTTGCTAATCATGAATCCCAGGCCAAAATTATTGGACCGTGGGCTCTACCTCTTTTTGTGCCTTGGCTTGGTCTCCTGAGGCCATTCATGAGGAAGTTCTTGCCCTCTCAACCCCTCGATGAATTTTGGTTAAATAGATACCGCCATTTCTATGGCATTTCCTCCCTCAATTGCTTGAACCACTTGGTAAAGTCATCTGAATGGATGACACTGTGAGATTGGTCCCTCATATGGATGCCAAAATACTTATCTCGTTGAATCCGGGTAATGAAATTCTATCTAAGATTAACATTGACATCTCTGAAGACAATTTCTCTTGTCCCATTGATATTCTCAGGGGTTTGATCACTTGCTTCTTGTGTAGAAGAGAAGGGAAATTGAGGAAGGACTGCTACATCCTTAAGAAAAAACCAATTCTGACTAAGCCCTCGCCTCTCCAAAAATCCACTGATACTGCTAACCCTAACTCAAAATCCTTGGTGAACAAAACCCCTCATATTGTTGAGCCCTCTAATCCCCCCTGCCTTGGCCTCCAACTCCTAGTCCATCCCTATTGTCCTTTCCCCTGCTTCTCGACTAACTCCTTGTCCCTTGTGAATGTGACTCAAAATGAAGGGCTCCAAACCATGGCCATAACTTCCAACAAGCGTAGATGAAGGACCAATAAACAAACTAACAACTCTATTGAGGGCTCCCTGTCCTTAATTCCTCAGCTTACCTCCAACACGAACAACTCTACCCTGACCGCTTTAAAAGAAACCCAAATCTGCTCCACCCCATCTAGTTTGGTTCTCAAGGACATCTCTGACAATCGCATTGACCTGGCCCCTCCCCAGAGCTTCCCTCATAAAATCTTCTGTGAGCTTGGTGGCGACTATTTGCTTGAGGTCATCCCTACCTGCAATTACTCCTCTATTTCCGCGTTTCTCCCTACAAAGCATACCATGGATTTGGATATCCTATCCCTTGTTGGTTCAGACAATGAGGACAAATTCAAAGGAGATCTCCCCACATCTAAATGATGGGGGAGACGGTTGGGATCCAAAAATAAGAAACCCTCCAGTAAGAAGCTAGGGGATATCCCTAATGGTGATTTGACCCCAATTATGGGGTCCATAGATCTTTGTTCCCCCCCCACATGTTTCCTCATGAATTGCATCTCTTGGAACATAAGGGGGCTTGAATCCCTTGACAAAAGATTTGTCATTAAGCAGTATTTAGATACTTGTAAATCCATGGACTTCTTGATGCTGCAAGAGATTAAAGCTATTGGCTATGTTCTTGATTCCAATATTAACTTCTTGTGGAAAGATGCCATTAAGTTCTATACTAACCACCCTAGGGGCAAGGGTGGGGTTGCACTTCTAGTTAACACGAGATGGGAGAATTATATCATTGGCAATTGGCTCTCCCTGTGTAACAGAACGGTGTGGGTTACTATTAATTACAATAACAATGTCTTTGGCATATGCTCCATTTATGCCTCAAATGATTTCAAGGAGAGAGAAGACCTTTGGGACTGGCTGGCTACTCTCCCTAATATCTCATGGCTTGTGGGAGGGGATTTCAACATGGTTGAATCCCAGGAGGACAAAATCGGTGGCCTTCCATTTGCTTGGAAAGACCTGGAAAAAGTACATTGGAATAGAATGAAAATGCTAAATACTTATTTGACCCCTTGGCTGGAACTGAGGACACGAACCCTAGCATATGGCACACCTAGTGCAATTTCCAACATGGTCCTTCTAGAATATACTCTAGACTTGACCGTTTCTATGCTAATAAAATTTTCTTCTTTGTTCTGCCTGATAACATGGGAAACTCTGTCCTCGTTACCTCCACTTCCCTCTCTGATCACCACCCTATCTCCACTTATTTTAGAATTAACAATTCCCCTGTGCACAACAAAGGCTCCAATCCCAAGTTTTTCCTTAACACTAGTCTTTTTAAAGATGAGGATACTCTTGTTGCCATTCATATCATTAGACTCATTAACAAGAATAAATTTCCCACCAGCTCTCACATGGATAGATGGAACATGAACATTCTTGCTTGGCAGAATCTGTTAAAAACCATTGGCCAAAAAAGGGCCAAAGATTATAGGTTCACTGAAAAAAATCTTTCCCCTGACCTTCAGAAAGCTGAATCTAACATCCAAGCCAATCCTTTGGACTATGATCTCATCTCTCATGTTGTCAATGCTAAGGAAGCCCTTAGACAACACCGGAAAATTAAAACCAGAGGCACCAAGATTAGATCCCGTGCTCACTGGCTGCAGTTTGGTGATTGGGGATCTAAATTATTCTTTAACCTCATCAAGCAAAAATATTCTAATGAAACTATAGAGAGAATTATAGTTGATAATCATGAAATAACTGACCTTGACAACATCAAAGAGGCCTTTCCTAAATTTTACCAAAATCTTTTTGCTTCTAAGGATTCGAAGGAGGCTTCCTCCCTTAGAAATCAATGTCGTTCTCTTATCTGTAATAGGATATCCAGTTTAGATGCTAACCTATTGTCCAAAGATATCTCCTTGGAGGAAATTGAAAAAGCCATTAACTCCCTTAATAATGACTAGGCCCCTAGGCCTGATGGCCTCCCAGTGGAGTTTTACAAGGCTAATATTAGATGGATCTGCAAAGATCTTCAAGATATTTACTCAGAAGCCCTAGCTAGGGGTTCCCTAGGTAGCTCCATCAATAGGGGTATTATTAAGTTGATACCCAAGGATGGGGACAAAGCTCTCATCAAGAATTGGAGACCTATCACTCTCCTTAATGTTTCCTATAAATTTTTTGCCAAGATCCTGGCTTTGAGACTTGAGAATATCTTGCCCAAATTTGTTTGTTCTACCCAAACTGGCTTCATTAAAGGAAGATATATTCTTGAGAATCTGATCACTGGTTGGGAAGCCATGAATTGGGCCAACTACTCTCAGCAAAATTCTGCTATGTTTCTTCTGGATTTCAAAAAAGCCTATGATAGGGTGGAATGGAGCTTTATCTCCATGATGCTTGAGGCCTTTGGATTTCCTAGTGTTTTCTACAACTCTGTTAATATGTTGCTCAATGATGCCTTTTCCCAGGTTGATGTTAATGGCTCCCTTTTAGATTCTTTCCCCCTAGGTAGATCCATAAGACAAGGTTGCCCCTTGGCCCCTGCCCTCTTTGTTATTGCCTCTAACACCTTGTATTACATTCTTAGAGATAACTCAATCTCCCCTGCTATTAGGGGCATATATCACCCTAATAATGAAGAGCTTATAAGCTGCCAATTTACTGATGGCACTGCTATTTTCTTTGAAGCTATTGCTGACAACTTTGAGGTTCTGAAGAAAAAACTCAATTTTTTTTGCACTATCTCTGGTACTCATTTATCCCACCAAAAATCAATTTATCTTGGTTGGGATGAGCAAACCCCTGATTGGTTTAAAAACTATGATTTTCAGTGGGGAGGTCCGCACAAAATTGTGAGATACCTGGGCATACCTTTCTCTATTGATCCCTCCCTTAAGGATATGTGGTCTTGGGTTAAAAAAAAATCACTAAGAAGTTGGATAAGTGGCACAATAGAGTTTTGTCCTTGGCTCGCAGAGTTCAAATCTGCCAAAAAAATTCTTTCTTCCTATAATATCTATTATTCCTCAGCTTGGATGTTAAGCAATTACCAAATCTTGGAAATTCAAAAGGCTGTCAGGAAGTTTCTCTGGTCTGATGGTAAAGTAATAAAAAAATGCATGTTGTGGATTGGTGCCATGCTAATAAGCTCCTTGGGGGTCTTGGCTTGAAGATCTTAAACTCTAAGGGATTTCCCTTGCCGCCAAGTGGATCTTTCACTCTTTAGATGGTAATGATCCTTGGAAGATCCTTGTTAGGAACAATATAGAAAGGGGATTCCCCACAAATGCAAAATCTTGGAAGAATCTTCCTTTTAATGATCTTATTATTGGTAACTTTCCTATTGTTGTTCAAGGATCTGCTATCTTTAGATCCATTTGGAAAGCTTGGGATCATGTCAAAAAGTATATTACTAACACGACCTTCCATGATGATAATCAGCTTTATGGTGAAAGGTCCATTTGGTGGAGCTTACACTCTTCTAGCAAGCCCCTCGCCCTTTCCCAAGGCTGCTCTGCTAAACACTAGTCTAGTAAGGGCATCTCTCAATTGGTTGACCTCTTTGAGCAAGATAGATTAATCAGTTGGGATGATCTTACAAGCAATTTTGATATCCCCGCCTCCCAGAAGAAAACCTACAATATGATTCTCAAGGCCACCAAGGACCTTCCTACTACTTGCCATATGGACTCTCATAGATTTTTAAGTTGTGAATGGCCAGATGGGACCATTTTATCTAAAATCAAAGCTAAAAACATTTACAATGTGATTGGGCATACTGATGCCATCATTGATCATGTCAATTTTGTTTGGTATTCCACCCTCGACGTCTGCTCTTGGAAGAAATACTTTGATATATTGTGGAAAGGCCCTATTGAGCCTAAGTTAAAATGCTTGAATTGGATTTTGATTCTTGATAGGCTCCCTATTAGAAAAGATAACTTTGTGGCTGATTACTATAATTTGTGCAGGTTACTCGAGACTGGTAGACATACTCTTCTTGACTGCATCTTTGCTAAGGAAATTTGGCATATGTTTGGTATCACTTATCCTATGAATTTTAGCATTCTTAAAATTGTTACTGGGCATATTGATGGGCTTAAGAAAGATAATAATCTGTTTTGGAAAATCCTCTGCTCTAATATTTTATGGCAGATTTGGAAATGTAGAAATGAAGAAAGGTATCAAAACAACCCCAGAGTTCTTACCGAGTCTTTTCGAAAACTCACATACTTTAAAATCTTCTTGCAGGTTTGCACTACCATGATGATTGAAAAATAAAAGCTCAAAAGGTTCCTGAAGATGGGTTATGCCACTTTCTTCATCTATGAGATGAAGGAAGGATATGTTTGAAGGGAGAATATGGATAACTTGTAGATGTTCGAGAAGACTTGCAAAATGCTTAACCAAGAGGTTAAGGAAAACAAGAACTCCAATAAGGACCAAATCCTTATGCTTGTGCAAATCCAAGAGAAGAAAAACATTGTTTGGATGGAGGGATCTAAGGGGTGGACTGCCTGGGTAGACACCCTTGATGATATCTTACACTAGTCTCTTGGTCTCCCTCTTTTATCTTTGTATAGGTCTCTCTGATATGTAAATTCGTGATGCTCCTGATGTGAGGCCTGGCCTCTCTTGAGCTGTACATTTCGATGTAATGGTTTTTGTGATCCCCCTATATATAATATAAAAAAAAAATGTTCTTGGCATAATGTAGTTTTTGTATGTTAATATACTTATAGTTTTATAGTATGAATCTAAGTTTAAAACCCATCAATTTTATCTCTTTAAGTCAACCCAAAAGTATGATGCACAATGGCCATTTTCTAACTCATTTGGGGAGATTAAAGACATATTTTAAAGTTAGATGAAAAGGATTGACAAAATTTGTCATTATATTTCTAAACTCACACATGAGTTTAATGTAAAAGATGACAAAAGGTTAGAATGTTCTTATTGTAGTTATAATTTATATTAACTAAAAAGTAATGAAGTTATAAAAATATTACTAAGAAAAATAGAATAATAAAAAATTCATATAAGTAAAAAACAATAAATATTTTTTAATAAAAATATATTAAAATCAAGTTCTCTTTAAAAAATAAACTATATATATATATATATATATATATATATATATATATATATATATATATATATATATATATATATATATATATATATATAAAACTACATACATTTGTAATTTATATTAATAAAAAAAGAAATTATAAAAATATTATTAAATTTTTGAAGAAAAATATTTTTAAAAATATAAAAATTCATATAAATAAAAAAATCAATAAATATTTAGTAATAAAAATATATTAAAATCATTTAAAAAAAAGACTACAAATATTTAATTTATATTAACTAAAAATGAAGAAGTTATAAAAATATTACTAAGAAAAGCATTTAAAAGAATAATTAAAATTCATATAAGTAAAAAATCAATAAATATTTTTTAATAAAAATATATTGAAATCAAGTTTTCTTTTAAACAAATAAACTACATATATATAGTATAATTATAATTTATATTAATACAAAAAATGAAGAAAGATAATATTATTCAATTTTTGAAAAAATAATATTTTAAATAATTAAAATTCATATAAATAAAAAATCAATAAATATTTTTATAATAAAAATATGTTAGTCAAGTTTAAAAAAAATATATATATTTAATTTTAGCTATAATTTATGTTAACTAAAATATAAAGAAATTATAAAACTTTTATTAATTCATATAACTAAAAAAGTTAAAAAATTATTAAAAATTAATATATATAAAAAAATCACCATATGAAAATCAAGTTTAAAAAAAAAAAAATCCGAAATCGAAATGGCAGGCGGAAGGGGATAAATTCAATTGAAATTCAACTCAATAAAATTCACCTTATATTTCAAACCACCATAAATTGATTTCTCAGCGTACGGACACGGGTCTAACAAATAGAGGAATTTGTAAGCAGCAACTGTCAGTTTGACAGACACGGGAGGGTGCATTTTGTTTTTTCAAGGTCTTACAATTACGGGCAGTGTACAACCACAGGTAGTGAATTTGTATGCTCCATAGCCATTACCCCTCATGATGGCCAGCCAAGGTAGGAACAAGAGAATATATTCGTTGGTCTGTAATAAGAAATCTAATGGAATAACCTCTGCAGAAATCTAATTGAATGTTATTGGGGAGTGGGAGACTTATTAGAGTGTCGCCTCGATAAAAACTGAGAGAATAAAATTTAGTTGCCAAAGAACGGCTCTAAGAATGTACAAGAATTGAGTTGGCCAGAGGTTGAGGGTTCAATCGATGACTGTAATCTGCATAAAATTTAGCTTGGGTAGGATGAGGATTCATCAGGGAGTCCTTCCAATCTCTGTTCAATGTGGCCAATCTACATTTTGTATAGAGTGCCATCCGACCAATTATGGGTCCCAATGTAACCTCGTTTAAAATTCCTGGAATCAACTCTGAATATACAGTGACTTGTAACATTAATATCACAATTAGTAAATACGTATAACAAAATCCCAAATACAGTCCTAGAATAAAAAGTTTAGGAAATGAAACAAGACAGTCAAAAAAAAATTGAAAGATTGTTATTAATATATAAAGGAGAGGGGTTTATAGTGGGCCACCTTAATTTGGGCTTCTCAAAGTCTTTTGTGAAAATTTCAAATCACTCCCAAATTTGTAAAACAGCTTATCTGGCAAGTTCCCTACTTATAAAAATTGGTTTCAAGGCCACATCATCAAATATGATGCTAGATCAACATGCTTTTTGTCAAGGTATCCAAAACGGCCCAAAAAAAGGTGAGACCAATAGTGGGTCACTAAGTCATGTATTATTGGTGCACTAATGTGGCATCACATGATTTTTCAGTTTGTGTACTTTATGGATGAAAGTGTTTTGTAATTGGATATTAACTATAAGTTTATTGGATATTATGCCTACCCACTATGGGGCCCACTCAGACCTACTTCTATACCCACCATTGGACCCCTACCCACTATGGGCCCCTTTCCCTTAGTTACCTCCCTAGCCGAGGATGACAAGGCAACAACTTTGGCTCTTCTTCACCCACTTCATGTTGATTTCAATCTGAAGTGATTAAGAAATAGTTGAGAGCCAAGGTGTATATATACTCATATGTGTTTTGAAATATAGTAAAAAACTCTTTCTTTTAGTTTTATTTTATAAAGTAGCAAAATAATATGGAGTTTGGTAGGATGGTCGTGATGAAGGAAGCGTGGGAGAGTAGTGTGCTAGCCCGCGGCCATGGGCTCGTGATGGCCTGCATGTAATTGTTCCTCAGCACATACTTGGTTTGTTGTTGGGATTGGGTGTTGGGGGGTGTTTTAGTGATTGGGGTGGGTTTCTTTTTTATTTTCTGCTACTCATCTTTTGTTGTGGGGTGTTGGGGTTCATTATCTAGTGTTCTATTTTTTGCAGGTGTAGAGGTGTGGTGTGTAGATTGTGTGAGTGTGGAGGAGTTGCGGGTGTAGAGGAGCTACTACAGTGTAGGTTGTGTTTCAAGGGGCTGCGGGGGAATGGCAGAGGTCTCCAATAGTTTGGTGGTTGCTCAGGCAACGCAGTCTCAGGGTCTTTCTTTGGGTATGCATGCTCAGTTGTTGGATTCTTCTTTTGTGGGTGAGAGCTCCAAACTCTAGAAAGTGAATGGATGTTTTCCGCGAAGCCGAGATCGTCTAATTCTGGTAATTTCCCTTGAATAGGTGATGGAAGATATTTCTTATTGGAGCAACCATATTTTGATTTGCAAGTTCCTTGGAATCTGTATCTCTCTCTCAGCATTGGAGTCTTGGATTTGCCAAACTTGGCAGGTTGAGGGAGATTTCAAAATTCTGGTGGCTACGAATGGTTATTTCATGGTTGATTTTTCTTGCATCTCGGATTGGAATCAAGTTTTTGAGGGAGGGCCTTATTTTTACAATCATGTTGGTTTGTTCATTAAGCCCTGGCATGGAGGATTTAATTCTACAGAAGCGTTGCCCTCAAGTGTTCCTGTCTGGGTTCGGTTGCCACGACTTCCTTTGGAGTTTTGGAGGGAGGATATTTTACACCTGGGTGCTACTTTGCTGGGGAAGCTGGTTGCCATTGCTCAACATACCTTGGATAAAAAGGTATTTTCTTATGCTTGTATTTGTGTTGAGATTGATCTAAATGACCCTTTGTTGGATTCTTTGGAAATTTGCCTTGGCTCTGCTTCTTGGGTTCAACTACTAGATTATGAGTCTCTTCCTTTTCGATGTCGGATTTGTCATGAGTATGGACACCTACAGCGCCAATGTCCTCGGGTTAACAAATCAACTAAGGGTTCTTCTCTTCTCCTTCGGGACCAGGGATGGAGAAAGAGGATAGAGGTAAAGCTCCTATGACAGATGGAGCGCCTGATAAGGATGGTTTATTCCTGTCAAGCCGCGGGCTAAAGGGAGAGGTCAGAAATGGTCCTTTATGGATAGGCAGAGTGAGGCGGGTTTCAACCATTTTGAGGTCTTGGATAATTTGGCCTTGGAGGAGGGGATTCCTATAGAGGTTTCTTCTGGGGCTAATGCTATGGGATTTGATACAGTGCCAAAGCAAGCGATTGTTGTTAGAGATAAGCCTCAAGTGCAGGGGTAGGGGTTGTTTGGAAATTCTGGTGACTCTGAAGGGTTGTAGGATGATATTGTCTTAGCGGATTTGGCTAAGGAGGTTTTGACTTCAGGTAGAGGAAGGGGGTCCTCTCCAACTCTGAGTGTGCAACAACGCCCCCTTAAGAAAGGTCATTTTGATAATTCCTCTAAAGCTGGCCGTAAGAAGGATATGGAGAAGATTAAATCTACTGGGGATTTGTTGGTGGAATCTGGGTTTGTTAAACCCATAGATGCTCACTTCTCCCAACCTCCATGATTATTCTTTCCTGGAATGTAAGGGGGTTGAATAGCACCTCCTGTCAAAAGGCTATTCATGATTTGGTTGTTGTTCATTTTCTTGACCTATTTTGTGTTCAGGAGACTAAGATTTTTGTTGACATCATGCTTCAACACGCTCCTTGTATTTGGTTTTTTGGTCAGTGTCAGTGTATTGGCTCTCAGGGTAGCTCTGGCAGTTTGGCTCTTTTTTGGGATCCACGTAAGGTAGTTCCTCTTTGGTGGATCTTTAGCCATTCTTCTATCTCAGAGTATTGCTATCATAATAGTGGTTTTTACAATTCACAGAGAGGAAGCGAATTTTTATTTGAAATCACATATTTTAGAAAATATAATGATTTAATCCTTAAAAAGTTCCATTTTAAGGATCAAAATTCAAATCACCTTAGATCAAACCCCCTTGGATAGAACCTAGCTAGTTTTAAACCATACCTATAAATGCGTCTCCTTTACACCTATCAAAATGCTGATAAAAAATCACTTTTGATTTAGCTTTTGGGGGATCAAATGAATTCATTTAAAATTTATTTCAAATGATTATGGTATTCCTCAGAACAAGCTATCCAATGAATATAATTTTAATATGTTTGGTTTTGTTATGTATTTGTTTTCTAATTTTTATTAAACATAGGTTTTTCATCGAAAATGAATTTCTTTGTTCTTCACATGTGGAAAAATAGAAGATCATCAAAAAATTTAAAAATATGGAGTGCACGGATATTGAAGTCATGATCAATAAAATAGAAATTTTGACATATACAAAAGGTTATCGTTATCTGATTAGCATTATGCAGTGTAATTCATTTGACTTTGAAACTTGATTAAGGAAAAATATTTAATAAAAACTATCTAACCAAGTGGAAGCACTAAATGTCGAGTTACAAAATCTAAATTTGAAAGAATTAGAATTTTATCCTTCATGGAAAGAGTTATGGATTATCACGGTGTCGTCACTTTTTAAAAGTGTTGTTTTGAAAAAATTATTTTAGGTGGGGAGATGGAAAAGAAGTGCAATTTGATTCAAAATTTTTGAAAAAAGTATTTTAGAAGTCTGGAATAAAATTTGATGAGACTCTAGTTTATATCTTCGATTTCCTCATAGTTTAAGCGCTATAGGTGCGAATGTGAGTTAGTTAAAAATAATAATTTCAGTGTCTAGTTTGGCCAAAAATTGTAAACCACTATTATGCTTTGTTTGATATTCATGGTAAAATTCAGCTTTGGGCTCATATAAGGTAAATTTGATTATTTTCTCCATATTTGCCTTGGGTCTTAGTTGGGGATTTCAATTCTATGTTGAGTTTGGAAGAGAAAAGAGGGGGATTTTCTAGGCTTGGACTTGCTTCTAATCTCTTTCGAGTTAATGTGGATTCTCTTGCTTTAGTTGATGTGAAACCTTCTAATGGTATTTTCACTTGGAATAATCGATGGAGTAGGCAGGATGCGATCTTTGAACAATTAGATAAATTTCTTGTTTCCAATTTTTGGGTGGATGACCACTTCATCACTTGCTCTAAAATTCTTGACTAGAGGGGTTCAGAACATTAGCTAATTAAGTTTTTAGCCTCTTCATTAACCATTCCAAAGAATCCTCCTTTTAAATTTCAGCTGACGTGGTTTCGATATTCTTCCCTGCATGATTTCATTGCTCAGTGGTGGAGAGATGGGGCCCCTACTTATGGTACCGCTATGTTCTCTTCTATTAAGAAGCTGCAATATGTTAAGTATCATCTTAAGAGATGGAATAGGTTGTGTTTCGGTAACCTTCAAGCTAAGAAAAGGGAAGCTTAGGCATGCCTTGATGTGATTACTTGCCAAATTTGAGACTTGGGATTTTCAGATGCTATCGGGAAAGCTGAATCCTAGGTTGTGAGAAATTTGGAGGAGTGGGAGCTTTAGGAGGATATTTTTTGGAAACAGAAGGCTTGAGTTGATTGGCTTCAGGAAGGGGATAGGAATACTGCCTTCTTTCATCATTCTGTGCAGGCTCATTTGAATAAGATTTATATTTCTTCTCTTGTTAATTATGAGGGTATTATGATTTCTTCTCTACAGTCTTTGTTTGGAGAGGCTCGATAGTTTTACTTTTCTCTTTTTATGGAAGATTAACTTGTGGCTGAGGTTGATGAGAATATGGTCCTTGCTTGCATTCCTTCTTTGATTTCCAATGAGATGAATGATTCTCTTGTTTAGCCGATTTCTATTTCTAAAGTGGAGAAAGTTATGTTTGGATGAACAAGGGTAAAGCTCCTAGTCTTGATGGGTTCCCAGTTAAATTTTTCTAGGAATTTTGGGATATTATTAATTTGGATTTGATGGAGGTTATTCGAGAATATCTCCATAGTAAACAAATGCTTCAAGCCTTGAATTCTATTCTTTTGGTTCTCATTCCTAAAAAGGAAGGTGATGATAAGCTTGAATTATTTAGGCCTATTTCTCTTTGTAATGTGGTGTACAATATTATTACTAAATTGATTGTCAAAAGGCACAAACCGTGTCTTCCTTTTGTCATTTCTGAAGAGTAAGGGGGTTTTGTGGCTTGCCGCCAAATTCTAGATGGTGTGGTGGTGGCCTCGGAAGTCATTCACTCTATGGTGACTTCAAAGGAGAAATCTATGTTCATTAAGTTGGACATGGCTAAGGCTTATGACAGGGTTAAGTGGCATTTTCTTTAGAAGATTCTTTTGGCCTTTAGTTTTTGTCTTGATTGGGTGAGTTGGGTTATGAATTGTGTTTCTTCTTCTTCCTCGAGCCTTCGCCAAGGGGGCCCACTTTCTCCCTACTTGTTGATTATTATGGCTAAGGGGTTGGGCCAGTTTCTTAAGCTTTAGGTTTCTCAAGGTTTGATTCATGGGTGGTAGTGGGGCAATGGTTTACCAATGCTTTCTCATCTCCAATTTTTGGGTGATACTTCTCTTATGGGGTTAGCTCATCTTCGGGAAGTTGAATCTTTTCGGTAGGCTTTAGATACTTCCCTAGCTGCTTCGGGACAAAAATTCAATGATTAGAAGTCTTCTAGATTTTCCTTTTTAATACTCCCTAGGCTATTCAAAGGTAGATTGCAACTATTTTAAGGTTTCAGATTGGGTCTCTTCCTTTTTTCTACCTGGGCATTCCTCTTATTGTGGGAAGGAAACCCAGGTCCTCTTGGTAGAAGTTTCTTGATAAGTTGTGAGGGAAGGTCACTCATTGGACTCATCAATGGTTATCTATTACTGCTAGAGTGACCCTTCTTAATTCTGTTATCCAGGCTCTTCCTATTTATAGGTGCTTTGTTCAGGCTGCCCCTATGTATTTCCTTAAGGAATTTGATACACTCTCATGACAATTTCTTTGGAGTGGTAACTTGTTTGCTAAGTGGAGCCTTGTTAAGTGGGAAACTATGTGTAGGCCAAAGAAAGAAGGTGGTCTTGGTTTATGCTCTGCTATTTTGAATAGGAAAGCTCTTGCTACTAAGTTTTATTGGCACTGGTGTATTAGTCAACATAAGCTTTGGGCCCATATTCTTAATCATAAGTATCTTAAAGGTGCCAATTCTTTTGATGTTCCTCGATTTCCTTTAGAGGGAAGGGGTTCTATGATCTGGCATACTCTAAAATTGGGGGCATAGTTGGTTAAGAGTGGGCTCTTTTGGATCTGTCATTCGGGGTCTCAGACACTTTTTTGATTAGATTCTTGGGATGGGCACCATCCTATCTTTTCTACTTATCCTCACCTCTA
>VDFB02073696.1:0-15702 GCA_007258455.2 Sequoia sempervirens
GAGCAATTGCTATTTTTAGTAAGTTGCTAAAAATAGCAGGTACAGACAGATATCAAGCATCAATAGCACAAATGCATCTCGAGATTCAAAACAAATCAAAATCCAGCCTTTTGGAGCTTAAAATTAGCTTGAAATTCAAAATTCGAGGAACTTTCTAAAAATAGAAAGTCAGGGCAAATTAGGGTTAGCAGGAGAAAATCACCCTAAATCCGGCAAAGGACAACAAATCCACCAAGTTTGATGTTTTTTTTCAGGTCCAGCATCAAAACTTGCTTTAAAAGGCCAAAGACAGATCAAAATTCTTGAAGTGTTTGAAGAATGAAAGCATACCCCTCCAATTGCGCCCTTGAAGTTCTAACTTGGAGAGTGGACTTTGAAGCTTGATGAAATTTTCTCTAAGTTATCAAAATTTGAAGCTCAAGCCCCAAAATGTGCCTAAACTTGCATGTGGAGCTTCAAAATCTTTCGAAGTATCAAAAAATTGGAAGTAGGGGGTCCTAAATGCGCCAACTCAAGAGAGGAGATGGAAAAAGTTTCTAAGGTAAACAAATTTGAAGCCCACCCTCCAAAATGCGCCCAAGAGGTTGAAAATTGATAAGGAAATCTTCTAAGTGTAAAAATTGGAAGCTTCACATGCCATTTGCACCTTAACCTTGGTGAGTGATGAAAATATTTCTAAGTATAGCGAACTTGGAGTTGCCCCTTCTAAATGCGCCTTAGCTTGCAATGAGGGAGTTTGAAAAGTTTTCAAGGCTGGAAAATTCTTCTAAGGCACCAAAACTCAGAATAAGAGGGGTGGAAAGCGCCCAAGGAACTTGGAGTAAAGAGAAAACTTTAAAAAAATTGCTAAGTGTGGGAAACTAAAAGTTGAAGGTGGTATATGCGCCTTAACTTTGAAAGATGACTTCAAAAAACGGCTAAGGCATTGAAACTCAAAGTAGATCATGCTATTTGCGCCTTAGCAAAAGGGTGACTTCCAAAATATTCTAAGTTGAGCCTACCTTTTGCACCTTAAAAAGAGGAGAGCCACTTGGAAATTTCTCTAAGTTTTGATAATTTAAATTCCATGATGCCAAATGCGCCTTAAGTGAGAGTTGAGTTTAAAAAAAAATTCTAAGTGAGAAGAAATGAAAGTGCAAGGTATGAAATGCACCTAGCTTGTGAAGGTGCAAGAAAAATATTCTAAGTTATGAAAAGTGGAACCTCCATGGTAGAAATGTGCCTTGCTTTGCCTGGAAGACTTGGATGAAAATATCTAAGTGTCTGAAACTGAATGCAGGTCCCTCCAAATGCGCCTTGAGGATGGAGGAGGTTGAAAAAGTTTGAGTGTGGTGAAATTGAAAGTTCACCCTACTGGATGCGCCCAACCTTGAGGATGAATGAAAAAGTTGGTTAAGGCATTAAAAGTTGAAGTAAAGGTCTCCAAATGCGCCCTTGACCTGAGAAGAGGGTGATTAAAAATTTAAGTATTGCAAATTTGGAGTAGACCCTGGTGAATGCGCCTTATTTTTGAGGAGTCACTTGGAAATTATTCTAAGAGCTACAAATTGAAACAAGAAGGGGTCATTTGCGCCCATGAAGACAAGATGAGCCTAAAATATTCTAAGGCATGAAAAGTGAAAGCTTATAGGGTGAAATGCGCCTTGCTTAGCATGAAGAGCTTGGGAAAGTTTTTAAGTATCCTAAATTTGAAGCCCCCACCCTTAAATGCGCCCCTCATGGGAATGTCAACTAGAAGAAGATTCCAAGTCTGGAAAATGGAAGTAGGAGGTCCCATATGCACCCTTGAAATGAGAAGTAAGTTTAAAAAATGTCTAAGTGTTTCAAATTGAAACCTCCCCCCTCCAAATGCGCCATCATGGAAGAAGTGGTTGAAAATATTCTAAGTGCTTAAAAATGAAAGCACAAGGGGTTATTTGCGCCCTAAGGAACAATAAGAGTTTGAAGTTAAATGCCTTGAACATTTTGACCTTGGAAATATTTCTAAGTGTGGGAAATTTAAAGTGGACTCCTCTATAGGCGCCTAGAAGTTATGTGAGGAATATTTCAAGGCGTTGGAAAATTTTGAAATTTAAAATACCTCCTATCAAATGCGCCTAGGCTTGAGTGATGAAGTGGTAAAATTTATTTTCCTAAGTATTGATATTTAAATATCACCTTAGGAGAAATATGTCTAGCTTGGAGGAGTAATGAAATTCTCTCAAGAATGAATAAAATTGGCTGTGGATATGACAGAATGTACCGGCTTCATGAGATGGAAGAAAATTTTCAAGTCAGAGCAACAGGATACTCACAGGGATGAAGAAATGGATTAAATTTTGTTGAAAATTAATTTTCTAAGGTTCAAAAAATTCAAGAATTAAATGAACCCGTTCGTTGTTCCATGGATTCGACGCTGTCAAGAAAATTTTCTTCCTTGAAGATCTCTCTCGGTCATGTAGAGTGATTTCTGTCCTCTCAGACTTCGCCAAGGCTTCGTGATGAAGATTTTGATGGGCAATTGAAGTTGATGAATTTCAAGGAAATTAAAATTTGGGTAAGGATACAAAATGTGTTAAAAATGCCCATGGATGAATTTGAAAATGATCGCCTACATGATTTTTGATCGAATTCCTCATGAAAGCATTTTTCTCGAGTCTGAGTTGGATGAAATATCAGAATGAAGTATGCCCGAGCAGAATGCAAGGGAGGTTGAAATTTGGCTAAGGCATGAAGAATTTGAGGATGAAGTTAAGGAAAAACGATGAACCCTTTGGAACTGCAAGTAAGTTGAGCTTATATATTATGAAATGGTGAATTCTCTCCCTGCTTGTTTGCGGTGGAGATATGTCGAGAATAACGGCGATGAATGAAGCAATGAAGGCTGGGGCCACACTCCAAGACCACATTTCAACCTCGGGTTAAAGAAAAGCTACAAAATGGCTAAGCAAGTTGAGACTTAATATAACCTGGTGACAAAGAGGTTGTTGAAGAACAATGTCAAGAAGAAGATCAGGATCAGTGTGAACGCGTTTCAAAGTTGGAATCTTCTAGAGGGATGATGGACATTAATGGCTCATTTATTACCCCACTCCTCTTGGTGGCGGTTTTTAGGGCGAATCTTGTTTAGGGCTGAGGTGGCACAATCTGGGCCATCCAACCAATTGTAATCTGAGCCGTCCATTGGACTTGGCTGGCTATAAAAGGGGGAGTCCCCCTCATTTGTATTTTAGTAGTAGTGAGCTTAGAGATCGCATCAGAAAGTAGAGCAGTAGGCAATTTTAGTTGTAATATCTTAGCATAACGTAGTTTGAAGAAGGAAAGTTTTCCTTTGAAAACTTTGTAAGAGATTGTTGCGAAAAACTATTGTAATAAAAGATCTTTCATTTAATGGTGAATTCATCTTTGTTATAAGTAGCTAGCAAGATTTCTTCATCCCTTCAACTTCAAGTAACTTAAAGCGAGTAGTTTTCATTTTCATGCTAGATATTTTCATCTATGTTATAAGTAGCTAGCAAGATTTCTTCATCCCTTCAACTTCAAGTAGCATAAGTAGAGTAGTTTTCATTTTCATGCTAGTAGATGTTAGTTGTGGACTTGTGGAGTTAATCAAGGCAACTTCTTTTAATCCATACCACTAGCAGCTTGTTGACGGCAAGTTTGCCTTGTGTGGTCAACTGGAAAATATTACAAACTTAACTTCGATTATGGTTCATGTGTTTGTATGCGTCGTTCTGATGGTACTTGCATGTTGAATTATAATTTGAAAACCTCTTGTCACTCCCTTGAAGATTGCACCGACTTTGTGTAAGTTGTCCAACGTGAGGCGAAGCAGAGTCTGGTCGAAGTCTGTCGAAGATTGATCCTATTTCCCGTCCTTAGATAGAACATAAACTTCTTAGGCCCTACACTCTTTTAAATTTAGTTCATTCCTGGTTAGAATTAGGAAACTTGTGCTCACTTGCCAAATCATTCGAATTACATGAAAGCCCTTAGTCCGCTGTCTGCTGTCAACTTGTCAAACAATTGTGTAAGTCCCCTTGAAATACCAACAAAAATCACATCAAGCCAACTGAGACTATTCGCACTTAAGGAACCTTGGAGTTAAATGTATAATCTATCTCGCAATCTTAGCATGCAGGAAACTTTGTTCAAGAGAAGATAGGGTATCCGTTGGGAAACTTGATTACGTGGTTGGTGCAAGCCCACGTCAACAAGGCGCATATGAGGGTAGGAGCTTTCATTTTGCCATACTTAGAGATTTTTCAACTCACTTTAAGCTTGCAAGGACGCAATTTAGAGGGTGAGCTTCCAATTTGCAATACTTAGTGGATTTTCCATCAATCTTCAGCTCCTTAAGGCACATTTCACCACCTCTTCTTCCAATTTCAAGTACTTAGAAGAATTTTCCATGACCCCTCTCTTCTTTGGGCGCATTTTCATGTGTGAGCTTCAAGTTTCCCAGACTCGATGAAATTTTCATGGCTCTTCAAGCTTCTAGGGCGGATATGAAGGTGTCAAGCTTTCAGTTTATCAAACTTGGATGAATTTTCCAGCTTTTTGCTTGACATAGGGAAAATTGCTCATGATGCCCTCAGCTTGCCCTAACCTGCTATTTTTAGAAAGTTTCTCAAATTTTACAATTCAAGCTGATATCAAGCTCCAGAAGGCTGGATTTTTGCTTTGCCTCGAACCTCGTGACGTGACTGAGCTCTGGCACCTAATTCCTGCATGTACCTGTTATTTTTAGCAACTTACTAAAAATAGTAACTATTTAGAATGAGCTCAAACTCCGCGTGCTGATTGCCTGAAGGATGTTGATTGTGACTGGACGCTACTTCTATGTAACCCTCGTGTTTCGCCCTAGTTTTTAGGAAACCCTAATTCCTCTGCATGGACATGCTAAAAATAGTAAGTGCTTGATTTTCGAACCTCTGCAACTCCGTTTGATCTAAAATTCGCTCCATGGAGTCCTCATCACTTGCTTGACCTGCTCACACTGGTGTCTCGCCCTAACCTACTATTTATAGCCCTGTTTGAGAAGTGACTTACTATAAATAGTAAGTGCTCAGATCGCCTTCAAATTTTACCAGCGGGTTCCTTGAAAGATGTTGATCGTGATGGGATACATTGGTTTTTGGAAATTCTGGTGTTTGACCCCTCATTATGGGTCCCAAAGCTAGAAACCCTAATCTGACTTGCATGTTGCTCAAATGGTCTTTGTTTGACCTCGTTCTTGTTGCATGTCGTTGTGTTCGTGATTCTGAAATGTTGGGCAGCTGTCGAAGTGATCCTGCTAAAAACAGTAAGTGTCTGAAAAAGTGATCAATCAGCTGTCGGATGAGTTTGCATGTCACACTGCCTGAGAGATCTCAAGAAACCCAGAAAAACCCAGAAAAATTATCAACATGCGAGCACTGGCTAAAATTAGCAAGTCCCGGAAAAGTGATCAACTATGTTTGCATGTTACCTCGTTGCGAAGCTCTCGGAAAACCCAAAAAGATTATGTAGACATGCGCTGAGAAAAATCTTGCATGCAAACCCTAAAAATAGCCTCTGAAGCCTGAATCACTGAAAATCATCACCTCGTTTTGCATGCTATATCACTGGGAAGGTCTCGAAAAACCCACAAAGAATCTCCAGACATGCATCTGAAAGTCCAACATGCAAACCCTAAAAATGACCCTCGAAGGCAGAACTTGCTAAAACTAGAAAGTTGTCAGTTTCAACTCAAAATTTGCAGGCAAATAGCTTGACGTGCTCTGGATGCAGTGTAACGATCGGAATTTCAAAAGTGCTGAGAAAATTGTCCCAAGTTAGGCATTTACTAAAAATAGTAAGTCGTCAGAACTCAGTGAAATTTTGCTGGGAACCTGCTGGAAGCTTACTGACTGCATTGCCAAACTCAAATTTCAACCTATTCACTCCATTTGACCAGAAGATAGCAAACCCTAATTCTCAGACTTAGCCAAAATTTCACATCAGACGGGCACATCCCCGGAAAGACAGACAAAACAAGAGAGAGAGAACAGGAAAACTAACTAAAATCAAGCCAAAAGACCCGAACGAAGCAAAAATTAGGGGGGCCCCATTTGCAATGGGGCGATGTGTGAAAAAGGTCACAACATGTTGGTTCTAGGGTAGCAGTCTCTATTACTTGCTCTGGGGCAGCAATATCCACGGCTATTTCAGGACTGTGTTTGGCTTTCTCCACATGTGTCCTCTGTGTTCTGGGCTTTGTAGGCTTCGACATCCTCATCCCTCGGGGAGGATTGCACCACTGCTTCTGCCTAGGCTTCTTTCTTGAAGTGGAAGGTGTAGACTGAACCTATGGCAGCTTTGTTCTGTGAGTTACCACCTTCCTTGATTTCTTGCTATCGAGATAGAGTTGGCTATTTCTAACAACTCTACTCGTCCTCTCCTTTGTTATCCCGAATTTTTGATTCATTTTAAAATTTGGATAACCAATCGAAATTTTTCATAAAATTTGAAGATTTTCTTCTCTAAGGCACGCATTACGAGGTGCAAAGAGTGGTAAATCTCAGTTTTAGGTTTATTAATCTTTGGGCTACTCTTTTTCTCTCTTTCTTTTCCGTTTTTATCAATTTTTGAGTCTTTTTCCTTATGTTTTTGGTCAAAATCGGGTTTTTGGAGCAACTCAGCAAGTAGGGAAATTTTACCTTAAAAGCAAAATTGCTAAAGCTTTAAAAAAATTCCGAAATTGCCTAAGTGAGCTTAAAAGTCCGATTTCTTTAAAGTTCTCCAAAATGCTCATCTTTGACAAAAATAAAATTGTTGAATAGTTATAAAAGCCCGATTTGTTTTAAGTTAAATTGCAAAGTCAGTCAAAAGGTCCGAATTTGTAAAAAGTGTTTGTTAAGTCTTTATAAAAACCCCGATTTTGTTTAAAATCATTTGCACTTATCTCTTAAAGTCCCGATTGACTTGTAAATGGATCATAAAGCCCGATTTTGCCAAGAAAGGATTTGCGTTGGTAGCCAAAAAGCCCGATTTCAGTTTTTAGTGTTATTTTATGTTGCAAAAATCTTCAGAAAGTCCGACGCCATTCTGATTCAAGCTATTTGAGTTCTATTTGGTTTGTCTTCCTTGTTTCATGGAGATTTTATCGATCTTAAAGCTTGAAGATCGGATTTTTATCAGTAAATAGCCAACTCTTTTCCATTTTCTGAACTGCGCCTAGGGTTTCTCCACCATTATTTTCATTTACAAACTTCTTTTCATGTATGTTATTCTTTTCCTTGTTTCTTTCTAATTTCGTTTTCTGTTATCATTTTGTATTAAACGTAATCTTTATTTATGTATTTCGTTTTTATTCCAACGTTTTTTCTTAAAACGCGTTTTTTCCTTCAATGTTTTTATACGTTTTACTGATATACATTGAAATGTATATTCATTCACTTTTGTTTATTCACGTTTGCACCCCATATACTCATTCGCCATTATTCGTTTTTGTTTCATTCAAAACGCGTTTTCACTCCTTTTTAACTCACCTTCACTAAATATGCATTTTCCATTTATCATATACCTTTCATAAACCACGCGCCCTCCGTTTCCCTTCATCCCATCAATATTTACTCTTCATAATCCTTCCATACCTCCATCCTTAAACCCCATATCAAACGTATTTTTCATTTTTTCAAATGCCTCATACAAAACGCGTTTTCCATTACGCCATTCTTCCCAGCAATAAAGTTTTCACTTCATTCCGTTTCCATTCATTCACCAATCCACTTTTTACATTTTCTATTCATCCACCTCAAATTCTCCATTGTCATTTTCCACAAAAATATTTCACTTTGAGTCATATTTCGGGTTTTGAGAACCAAATATGCAAATCGGGGTTTACAGCCAGAATTACAATTTTATAAAATTGCAAAATTGTAAAATTGTCAAACGTTCAAAAAATCCCGACTGCCTTTTGTAAAATTGCTGAAGTCATTGAAAAACCCGAAATGCTTTAAAAAGCTCAAAAGTTGAACTTTTTAGACATGATTCAAGCTAAAAACCTTTTTGTCTTGCTGTTTCAAGAAGACAAAACGTTGTTTTTGATTGCAATCATTCCACCAAGATCCAAATTCGTCTTTACCATTCACTTTCCATCATTTTTCTAAAGACGATTTCTTTGTCCTAGGGTTTGAGTTTCATCATGTCCACCCATGTTGATGTTGATGATGTTCTGACCTTATGGGGTTTTCACCGCAGTCTTGCAGATTCCTGTTCAATGACAGACGAACCATCTTCTCCAGTAAATAAAAAGATGAAATATAAATTTGATAAGTATCAGAATGAGATTTCTCCGTCTCACGTGGTTTCGAATATTGACGAAATCAAGGACACCGAAATTGGACATGTTGATATGTCCGAGTTTTTGGGGAGAGCTGAGAAATCAACTTCTCACGACATGCAATTGTTGCTGAGAAGTCATATTCACCTGGTATCTTCTTTTCCTGTTGCTGCCCTTGAGCCTGAATTCATTCTTGCATGTGCATCCCATTTTGATAGTCAATCTAGAACCATCAAAGATGATGACGGCAACGTGGTTATCAGACTTGATGCTGAGACAATCAACAGAATTTTCAGAGTTCCTGATGCTACTACATATTCAGAAATCACATTGAAGAGTGCTCACAAATATTATGAGCAGAAAAAGAATACTTGTATCAAACATATCAATCAAAAATGGCTTCTCAAATCACGACCTTGTGTGACCCGGATACCCAAATTGTATCGGTCTGATTTTAAGGAAGAAATTAATGATATGATCACTCTCCTGAGCAGAATAGCAGGGTTGAAGGTTTCCAGTGTGTTTGAAAACTGGATGTATAAGTTCATTGTGGTCATCACAAAAGCACAGCATCCAATATTTTGGGGTGAAATAATCAGCGACAGTTTGTGTGAACAGCTTGCACAGGTTCCTACCACTCTTACCTTCTACATGAACTCTTATTTGGTTTATATAGCAGCTTCATTGAGGCACTTTCTAGGCCTATCTCCTCAAGGTGATAGATCATTGGTGCCTGTATGGGAGTATTATGATCAGCTAACTTTAAGACCAAGTCGGGCACATTATAGAAGAGTTCAAGATGCTTTCTTTGGTCATTTTATGTGTTTATTTGACAAAGCATTAGTAAACAACAGGGTATCTGAGGTCGCTTGGAGGAAAGTAAATGAGTATGGTTGTTTGTTTCTTCAATTCCCTACCTTCACTTATATGAGAGTTGGCTGTTTTGAAGACCAACCTTATATGCTTCCAAGATATCCGACTGATAAGATTATTCTGATGGAACTGGGAAGACAGTTGATGACAGTGCATGCACGTCAAGCTACACAACACAAGGCTGGAATCAGTATTTCATCACATAATCCATTGGTAATCGGGAGGTATTCTTTGACGACTTCCTCAAGAGCAAAAGCAATGGAGACTGAACTTCAGGAAATAACATTAAAGAGATTTCAGGCCAGAATGGATTTTGATTATAGAAGGATGAAAGACAAAATTAAAAGAGCTTTCACTCATGTGCACCGCATTGAGGACATTTGGGCAGACCTCCGAACAGAAAAAGATATATACAGAATGGATTATTGCAGGCTCACAGTGGAGCAAATTGTTGATCTGAATCTGACCTTAGTTCCAGAGGGAGTAATTGATGATAGGCAGGTTTTAGATCCTGAATATGAAGAACAAGGAGTTGCTAATGCGCCCATTCCTGCAATCCAGTGGTCTCAAAAGGAATCTGTCTCTATTTTTGATAGGTTTCAGTCAGTCTTGGCAAACACCAATGCTTGGCTCAAAAACATAGGTGTCAAGACTATTAAAATCAGAGTTAGGGCTGAAGATGATCCAGCTGGTCCTAAAGGATTGAAGTCAGAAATTAGAGAGAAATCAAAAGAAGGAGCTTCTTCTTCAGGTACTAGAATTAAGTTGAAGGTAAGCCGAGCTGTAGAACAACCATTGGAAAAGGAAACACTAAAGGGAAAGGAAGTTAATCAAATGCAGATTCAAGTTTTGGATCAGCAAGAAGAAGAAGAGGTTCTTGAAACCTCTACCATTCTAAGTGAGATGAATCCTCACCTTGAAGCTCCAATACCAAATTCAGCCATATCTCCTGTGTCCCCTATTGACAGTGATGTTGATTCCTTCTCCACAGTATTTGTTCCTTCTATCCCACCACAAGAGATTAGTCATCATTCTTCATCAACAATAAAAACACCTGTGAGAAGCTTACCTGATAACTTGGAGAATATTTTTGATACAAATCCAATCTTTCCAGCCATATCAGAAATAACTCTCCCAGAGATAGATACATCTGTAGCAAGCTTTGATTGTTTTATGGCTGATCCTAGTCGTAATTTGTCTTCTGAACAAAATATAGTTGCTATACAAACTGAGGCACCTCCTAGAATTTCAGTTGTAACACAAACTGAGTCTATTTCTACACAAATTGAGACTGCAGTTGCCATTTCAGATGTGACAACCTTGGATCTTCCTCCATGGTTGAATTCAATTGCTCCCAAAAGAAAGAAACAAGCAGTGTCTCATGATATTTTTGATTTCCAAAAATTGAAGAAATCAAAACCAATGATTGCAAAGAAAGCAAAAACAGTCTCACAAGTATTTGTTGACAGCAATAAAATGAAATATGCTGAGATTGCAGAACCTCTTGTTGACAAACCACATGAAGAGATGCAGGTATCTGATTACAGATTCACTAGGGTGGAATTGGGCAAGCAGACTCATGCTAACATGATGCAAGATGCTCAGAGTTCAGTAACAATTTTGGCACAAAGCTATAATGAACTTCTAGCCAAGAAAGAAAAGCTCAAGGAGAATAATGATCAGCTAGTTTCAGTTATTCAAAGAATTACTGGGTCATCAGAAGCAATTGATTCTCTATCTTCAGTCGCTCCTAATGAATCAGTTAGACAATTAGAGAAAATTGCACAGAAAGCCAAAGCAATTGATTCATGGGTAACACAGCTGATTAATCAAAGCATTCCAATGATTGAAAAGACGTTGCAAGTTCTAAACAATGTCAGAATAGCAAAGATAAAATTGAATCAAACTTTGGAAGCTTTCAAGCAAAGTTTAGAATCGCTTGAAAAGGATTTAAAAATCTGGCATGAGATAGATCAAGTCAAATTACAAATTCTATGCAGCAACTCAATCCTACCAAACAGAGAGAAATACATAGAATTTGAAGAACTTATGACAAACAAGTCATTGGTTATTCAAGATCTCATCAAAGATATCCAGGCTACTCTAGAAATGAATGATGAAGTTCAACAGGATATTCTTTCAAGTTTTGAGAAAATTCCTTGCACAGTTTTGAATCATAAAGGTGAATTATTTGCAGCTGATATAGTTACTGCAGAAATGGCAGTAAATCTTCATCAACAATTGGAATCAGAGCAGTTTACCATGGATTCGATTCACAAATTTGTTAATCATCAGATAATCCTTGATAAAATGCAAACTGCTTATGAAGAACATAGACTTGCAACAATCAGATATTTTGATGTAATCTTGAAGACTGTTGCAGTTGCTAAGAACACACTAGGGCCTGATCCAAATGAGTTGCAGACGATCATCAGCAAATTCTTGTCTTTCAAAGATAGGAATCAGATAAATTAAAATATTAGGTTGTTTTATGTATTTTTACTTTCGACAAAATATATGTAAAAACAAGTTTTGCAAGTGCAAGTATTCTTTCCTTGCAATTTTGAAAAATGTAATTACATGTAAAATCTTACAAAACAAATCACAATTTGGATTGTAATTTTGAATAAGTCAATTGCAATTAGTTATCGGTTAAGAGATTTTCTCAAGTTTGTTGAGATCCTCCCACCTTTTTCTCCAGACCTCCCTCCTATAAATACTTGAAGGGGTCTATTGTATTTTTTTTTATCTTTTTAGCAAGCAAGAAACCTCTGCAGAATTTTGTACTCAAAGTCTTTGAGCTTTATAGTTATCAATTGTGAGTTTTCAAGTAATATCAAGAAGTTGGAATTTCAGACTTTGAGTTGAATTCCTATTTTGCATCCTTTATGTTCTTATGTCATTTTGGAGCATCATTTTGTGACTACTTGAGAATTGTGGAATATTGCTGAAGAGAGATTCAATTTAAATATCTGCAGTCTTTGTGCTGTAAATGTGAAGATTGAATTTATAGTTAGTATTAAAAATTGAGAACAATTGCAAGTCTTTGCGCTCGTATTAATTCTCATTTAGAATAGTTAATAGATACTTCGTAGTTACAGACTTTGTGCTGTTTTATGTTGTATATTTTCATTAAGTAATCATTCTGAAAAGGGTAGATAGGATCTCATTCCTCAAGACTTTGCGCTTATTGATTGTTTTCCCGTCCCGGAGGAAGTAACGGAAGTCTTTGCGCTTTCAGGAAACTTTATTTCCTCTTTCTTGATTCCACTGCATAGCTGCTGTAATAAGTTTTATCAACATATACTGTTTCTTTTCTGTGAAGAGAGAAGAACATAATCTTTCCTGAAATAAGAGGAACGATTGCTGTCCTACCCATTTAGTTTTGTTTAGTTAAAGGGGGAGCCTTCCCTTAATTAGGAGAGTTTAATCTCACGTGCTGTGGTTGAAATCACAATTTTGTATACATTCACAAGAATACAAAATTTCCAACCAACACCTCTATAGACGGTTGTCCTTGGCATACCAATCCACTCTTGGGAGTGGTTGAGAGTCAACTTAAGAATGAGGGGAGAATGACTTCCCCTTCATCGTCAGATAAGCCCTCAATGTCTGCTAACATAAAATCAGCAATTTGCGGGAGCCTGAACCTGCTATAGTTCCTTCTTCGCACTTCATACTCATCTTGACAATTTACCCAATAATCTTCCATAGAAGATTTATGTGATGAGTGTTGCTCGAGATGCGCTGCATAGAGCCCTCTGGGATCATAGGACCTCTCAATGAGGTACTTGAGATTAAGCCTCACCGTTTCCTGACTCATCATCTTAGCATCTACCACGAATCTGCATCTATAGAGTCCCATTTCAATGGGAAAGTTTACAGCTGCCTTCTTCTTCAAGCACAAGTAAACGTGAACCACGGACAACTACCTTAGGAATTCCATGAAGACTACCCTATTTGAAGGGTACTGTGGCATCATGGTTGGGTGACCAATGTAGCCATACATGCGTATGTAGGAGAATGTAGGGAATTGGATGAACCAATCAGCCCAATCCGGCATTGCCTCTCTAGCTGTTTGTGAAAAGTGTACGTGCATCTCATGGTCTAGATCTCGTACGGTGTGCATGATGAAGTTATCACTTGTTCTTTTGAAGTGTCGCTCTGCTTCAGTAAACTCAAGACGTGTAAAGTGCCCATGAACCTTCTGCACACCTAAGGTTCCCACATTGTTTAATATCTTGAAATCGCCTTGGAAGGCAATCAGGTATACCAGGTAAGAACACATGTGAAACCTATGAGCTTCTAGATACCTGGTGATCTGTTGATGGAGCGTGTCACTAATCAGAGTGGCCCAATCATAATGTTCCCTCTTGCTAATGATTTTTGCAATGACATAATACATCCATGACTAGAATTGATTGCCATCCTCTTGTCCAGTGATTCTGTTGAGTAGAGTGATTAACACTGCATACTTATCTTTGCATTCTCCACGTCCAACCAACTTAGGCAAGTTAGCCTTTGTCATTTTTAGCCATTTTTCAGCTATTATCCCTTGACATTTGTCTTTGTTTGTCTCGAATGCCTTCTCGCATTCCGTCACTGATAAGATTGTAATGTGATGGGGATGGATGCAGCCTGTAGCAACCCGGATTCTTCAATGTTCTGCAACGTGATCTGGTTCATACCTTCTAGGTCTTCTAGATCAACTACGGGGCTTACTTGATGCAAGTTTGTGTCAGTCGTTTTCAAGTAATCATGATACAAGGCCGTCTTGATCTTGTATTGTATCTGAGAGTACTGCATCCTGAATAACTTAAAGATTGACTGCAAACTTGGCCTTGTTCTGATAACTTTCGGAAACCCCTGAAAAAAGCGCCTTGCCAAGAAGTATTTTTCCAAAAAAAATCTGGCACATGGGTTTTGTTCGTGCTTCAATGCTGAACAAACCTAGTTCCTCAGAATTTTGATTCTGAAACTTTTTTGGAAAAATCCCCAAAAATAGGGGTAGCAAGTTTGTTGATTCTGGAAAATCTAACAAGATGGGTTTCACTGGAAAATTATGTTGAATCTGTCCAGTTGATCAGATATGATGTAGCCTGCTGCTTTGTGTGACATGCAAGAAAACCTAAGACAAGAAGAGAGGAAGTAGACAGAAGATGGATTGGAAGTTTTTTATCTGACTCCCTGAGAAAACCTGTCTCTGAATCCAACCTCAGATTAGCAATCTTCTTCTGCTTCAGATCTACAAGAAATATCGAAGAACGAACTCAAACCTTGCCCAGATCTGTAAATGGCATCCTTGAGAGCTTATGGCTGTTCTTGATCATTAACCTACAATGAAATAATGAAGTGGGACGCCTATACCTTGATTATATAGACTTAAGCCTCAAATCCACAAGTTTGGGAACTTAACTCATAATCAAAAGTTGATTTGGGTTGATCTGAAGTTCAAAAAGGTGATTTCCACTGATCGTGGAGCAAGTTGGCCAAGTTTATCTCAAAATATCTTGACTTTAGTCAACAATTTTGCCTTTGACCTTTTCTAGGCGTCCCTTTTGAGTTTTGCAAGTTTTTTATTTATTTTCTCTGTTGAATGACCCCAGTTTGATCCTGAATCCAGATTGATTTGTTGATCCTAAGCTGTTGCTGGTACATTCACTGTCGAGCTGGAGGTAACCTGAAGAGAAGTGCCTGGGAGATATGATGGCAAAAAGCTGAGTTTGTGGCCTCAAAAGAAAGGGCGCCTTTCTCAAGGAAGGGCGCTTTTGCTTTTGCCTTGGTGGATTTTCAGTTGTTTGATCTTCAACTTTTGACTTGACCTCCCGTGCTTTGATTTGGAATCCTCGTCAATCGAAGAAACATATGATCTCGTTTGATATCTCATCAGGTAGCCAGCTCTATTTCGCCGAGGATGACCGGAGTTGGAAAACTCAGGAGTCAATTTAGGGTTCCTTTATTCAAGGGCACCCCTTAATGAAAAGGGCGCTTTTGCCATTTGCACAGTGATTTTCACCTTTAAAGATGCTCCAGTTTGACCTTGATTATCTGGTGATCAACTTGTCAGATGCTTGTGCTCGCAGCTACGTTGTCGAGATCGACCTAGACTGAGGAAACTGTCTTGGGAGGCCCTCTGACATTTGGCAACATCTGAAGGCTCATAAAGAAGGGCACCTTTCCTTGGAAAGGGCGCCTTTTCTACCTTGATCCTCACTTTCGATAACTGTTTCTGATGTCTTTGTCAACTGCCTCTTTTTGTTCAACTGACAACTGTCGGTGATCAACTTATCAAATGATCTTACTAATTGCTTCGTTGTCAAGCCAGCAAGAGAACGCCGAGGAGGACTGCCTTGGATGATTCATCAGGTTGTATCTGACCCTTGAGAATCAAGGGCGCCCCTCAATGAAAAAGGCTTTTTTTGCCTCGTGAACCGATTTTCCCTTCGTAGCGTTTCCAGAGTTAGCCAATTTTCGGCCTTTTCCGGTTTTGAGAATCTCCTTCGTCGAACAGCATCTTTTTCATCCTTTTTCGCCATGGTTGCATC
>VDFB02073697.1:0-13862 GCA_007258455.2 Sequoia sempervirens
CCCTTGAGCCTGCATTTATGTTTATGGTCCAAATGAGCTCCAAATATGAATATTATGATCTTTTAATGATGCATGGATGGATCTAACAATGAGTTTACATGATTTGACTAGCATTTGCATTGATTTGCATATGAAAGCACTTACTACACTTTGTGTATGCTGGATTTATGGAACCTAATGCGGGTCCGTCGGGGAGGCCCATTGAGAAAGATGAACAAGGAAAGAGCACATTGCTCCTGTCACCATTCTTTTTGTGCTTGCCTCTCCTCCTAGCACCCATCAATAGAGCTAACATTAGAAGGAGGCCTATGTCAAGGAAGTCAGTAAAAAACCTGCAAAGGGTGACCTTCAAAGGAACAAGAAGGAGCTATTTTATTTTCCATAAAATGATGATGATTGTCAGGAGTTGTCCAAAAAAATCAGGAGCAACATAACTGCTTTTCAGTGACACAAATTTGTAACAAGATTCAATGAAGAAATGGTGCAAAAATATTAGACAAAGGGTATCTTCCTACAATTTTTCAGCTACATCAAAGAAGGCAATCACTATAGGACAAAACTGCTACAGTGCCAGGGTCATTAGATGACAAAATAGTCTATTTTAAAATTGTGAAATATTGGGGGTAAGTGAAACCCTAACTTGTAATGAATCTGAGCCACTCATTGTGATTAAATCCTAGCCATTCATTTGGACTTTGGAGAACTATAAATAGGGGCTTGCTCCTCATTTGTAAGTGGTGGGATAACTAGTGTAAAGGCATTTTGCAACAATAGAGAGTAACATTGCATGGTTTATGGGTGTTTCTTTTGAGTTTGTTCATTATGCATTCATGGTTCTACTTCCTAGTTAGTTTATCTTGTAGTTTCTTGAATGGTTGTGATAATGGACATTTCTATTATGGTATTTGGTGAGCTTTCAGCCCATACTTTTGGCACTTGTTGATGACAAGATACTATGCAAAGTTAGCCTAGGCTTCTTAATTTAATTTTTGCAACTTTGTTCAATTGCATGTTCATGATGTGCATATGCAATATGAAAATCAACAGACCTTAGGAGATTGCACTGGTTTTGTGTAACTATAGGTTCCTCTTGGCCAAGCAAAACTCAGTTTAGAAAACGTGTCTACTATAGCAGCCACCATTGTTACTATGCATTCACAACTTAGGATTAGAACAACTTTTTCAACCCTTTCCCTTTTGCTATTTATTTTAGTCCTTGGTTAGAGTAGGATCTCAAGCATCACCATGAAGCTAAAACAAATGAACTTGGTGGGTTTCAACTTGCTATTTTGAGTGGGAAGCCACTGTTCATTCACTTACAACACTTTGAAACTCCATTTGTAGACCCAATTTCCCATGCTTTGTAAACCATAAAGGCCAACCCTATGATTACCAGCAAAACACATCAACCAACTGAGATATTCCAAGCTTGTCATGAATTGACACCCAAGAGACCTTGGGGTAGTAATCTAGAACTTGTTTGCAGATTTCTACCTTTCAAGAGAGGTAGCATACTTGTGTGCTGCCTGTGTTGAGAAGGTGCAAAAACACCCATCAACAAAACCCAAAATAGATGGAAGGGATGAAGGATTGGGTTTTGGGACATAAGGACCCAAAATAAACTTTGAAGATAAAGGATATGAATGTTTGGACTTAAGTAGATGTATATGGTTTTTGGGTGAGATATCAACATCTTGAGATTGATAGAAAAGGCCATGAAAATTAGGATTTCTTTGGACTTGGATGGGTTCTAATATGCCTTGTTCATTTTGGAGTAACCCTTTTCCTTGATAATGCATAGTTTGGAAAATCCTTTTTCCAATGGGATGCTTATTGTTTTGGAAGAAAGAAGAAAGTCCATTTTGAGAGGGATATGACATGGAAGGGATGATATGTTCTTGGAGGAAACTAGATTGGATGAAGGTGGAAGAACCCATTTGATAGGTGCGGGGTTCATGGATAATTTAGATAGGAGTTATGGGATCTCATGGAGGATTAGGATCATGACATGGAGATGAAGGGATGCTTTGATCTTGACTTTGGGAGGGATCATGAGGGGATTGGAAGGGATAATTTTATCTTGATTATGAATGGATTGTATGATTGGATGGAAGGGAGGGGATCATGAGAGGTGAATGAAGGGACAATTTGATCTTGACATGGAGGGGGATCATAAGATGGAGTGGATGATATAATTTTATCTTGATTATGAGATCAAATTGGATCATGACATGGAGTGGAAGGGGTGTCTTGATCTTGACTTAAAAGGGGATCATTAGATGGATATTGACACTTTGATCTTGACATGGAGAGGAATCATGAGATGGTATGTGAGAGGTATATTTCTCTTGATATGGCATGAGATATCAAAATGGATTAGGATCATGAGATGGAAGGGGATCATTAGATGGGATGGAAGGGATGCTTAAGTCTTGACATGGAGGAAAATTTAAGCTAGCATTCTTTGGACTAAGGGATGGTGTGATGGGGGAGGAATGGTGGATATACTTTTCTAATTGGATGGTTGGAGGGATAGGATATTCGTGGGGATTAGGGAATGAGGGTTGAATAGTTTTGATTGGTTAACTCATTGGGCTCCATAACATTGTGATGGGGAATTTTTAATGATTTCTTAAATCTTGGAGTCATTGGAGGGTTTTAGGAGTGATATATTTAGATTTTTTAGGCTTAGATGGAGGGTTATGATTATATGGAGGATTGGGAGTATGGTTTGGAGGATTTTAGTATAAGGGACTTGGATTATGGGTGAAGGTGATAGGGGTGTTGCACAATATTGGAGATGGAGGTTTTGACATTAATTCAAAAATATAAATTCTGATTTTGAATTAAATTCTGTGCATTAAATCTCAACCAGAGTTGCACCTATGGTATCTGTGCTCTAATCTAGGAGAGGTGCTATTATTCTTTGTATCAAGTTCAATATTGAGAAGGGTCTGATTGTAAAGCAGATTTCTGCTCTTATTCTGCACTTTTTGATATATGAGAGATATATTGTTACTGGGTTTTTCTCCCTCAAGTAGAAGGGTTTTCCTAGGATAAATGCTATGTTCTTTGTTCATTGTGTTGCATTATTTTTTGCCTTATGTTAAATCTGATCCTAAAACTAACATGGTATCAGAGCCAGGTTTGAAGAAGATCTTGATCAGATTTAGTATTGCATCGATACTCTTATTACTCTTTCTCATCTTTGATCACATCTATCCCTTCATGAAGATGGAGAACAGACTCACAATCGAGGGAAAACTTAAGGGAACAAAAAATTTCATATCTTGAAGATTCAGAATTATGCTCACCTAGGAGGAAAATGAATTGGCTGAGTTCATGGAGAGAAAATTTTCATGGAGGAAGAGAAGATTCAATGGAAGAAGAAAGATACTAAGGCAAAGAAGATGTTAGTTGATTCCGTGAAGGATCATATTGTTCCCATCATCTCTAAGATGAAGATGGAAAGGGAGATGTTTAGGTATTTGGAGGAGATGTATGAGATCAACAACACAAGCTGTGCACTTGCATTGAAGCACAACTTCATCATGTGAAGATGGCGGAAGGAGAATTTGTCATCGCTTACTTCATAAAGATTTCCGAATTGAGAGATCAACTCTCTTCTATTGGTCATTTTGTTGATGTCAAGGATTTGACCATGCTTGCCCTTAATGGTCTTCCTTCATCTTGGGAGTCTTACATTCAAGGAATCAGTACAAGATCGAAACTTCCCAATTTTGATCAAGCTCTGGAAGATTGTATTCAAGAAGAGTCTAGGTTGGTTGCAAGAGGTGTTGCCTAAGCCTACAAATGAAGACATTAATGTTCTTTCCACTAACTAAGAAGAAAGGAAAAGGAGGAAAGAAAGGATACTCAAGAGGAATAGCTTAAAAGGGTCGATGGTGCTCCCCAAGACTAAGAAGAATTGGGACCTCTCCAAAGTCCAATGTTTTCACTGTGACATGTTTGGTCACTATGCAAAGGATTTCCCCACTAGGCCTAATCAACATGCTTCATTTTTGGATGTGGGTGAGATCTCTCCTCAAAAGGATTCTAGGGAATTTCTATTCTAAGCCATGGGCTTGTGTTCAAGCCATGAAGGCTGTGTGTTGATCTGAGCACAAGAAGCAGCGTATCATACTAACTCCAGTATGTGCTTCCATCAAAATATTTAAAGAGATAAGTATATTTGTTTGCCGAAGTTATATCATTTATTGATCTTGTAATTAGTAAAGAGAGATAGTGGTTTCTCTTGAATTCAGTTCACTAGCAATAAGATTTCGAAGATCTCATTTATTGCAAGTTATTTCATGCTAGCTGTGAAAGATTTCTGAGTGTGACTCTGAAATAAAAAGAGAATTGCAATTTCGATGGTGATTAGTTGGTCACATCGATATCATTCTCTAATGCATGAACTATGATAGAGCCTTGAACTCTTGGAGAAAGTTGGTTCTACATGCTAACTGAATAATGCATTCAAGAAATTTGTAGTTGTTCAGATTGTCTTTTGTTGTGTTGAGCTTAGCACTCTCGAGAAAAGTAAAAGATGGAAGAAAGAGTTGTATCAAAATTCAATAAAGATAATTTCTTTATTCCTTCACTCTGATCTTTTGATATATTTCTCTTATAGGTTGATCTACTTATTCATGTTTTTAATATTGTTCATAAATTCTTATGTATTCATGCTATAACCTAAGATAGTAAACTTTGTATGATTCTAGCCTTGATATTTCAAAGCTATGCAAAAGGAAAGTGCACTTAGTCAGCTCTCACATGTGTGTAACCTATATGCATACACATTTTGTTGCAACAAACATATCTTTGAGATACTTTGTACGGCAATGCTGGATATGGATTGAGATATTATTCCGTGTGGATCCGGAGTTGCATGTAAGTATACGATTCTAATTGGGCAAGGTGTGTCAATCGGACGTAAGAGCACCTCTAGATGTTGCTTTAGTTTGGGATCTGCTATGATATCCTGGTGCAACAAGAAGCAGCCATCTGTAGCATTGAGTACAACAGAGGCATAGTATATTGCAGCTTGTGTGGTAGCTCAAGAAGTAGTATGGCTTCGTAAGTTCCTTGTAGGATTGTTTGGACAATCAATGGGGCCTACTATCATTCATTGTGATAACTGTAGTCAGGTGAAGTCAATAATCACATGTGTTTCATGAAAGAACCAAGCATGTTGGAGATCAAATACCACTATATCGAGATATGGTATTGAGGAAAGCAATTCATTGAGGAATATTAGCACTGATGAGCAGACGACAATCATTCTCACCAAATCATTCTCACCAAGCCTCTCTCCAGGATAAAGTTTGTGCACTTTTGAGATAAGCTTGGTATGGTGGAGAATGAACCCCTAGTTGAGAAGGAGTCTCAGTATCAGTGATCCTCTTTAATGCATTTCTCTTTGAAAGAGATTTGAGGTGCAAGCCCTTGTTAATGCATTTCTCTTTGAGATTTGAGGTGAAAGCCCTTGTTTCCACCCTTTGGGAGAGCATGGTGGATGTCATGTGTGTGACTCCATGATAGCATCATGTGAGAGAGTCATGATGATTTTCTTGTACTTGTGTTTTCACCCTCGGGAGAGCCATGGTGAACGCATGATGAGGTGACAACATCACGTTGAGTGATGAACACTTGTACATACCATCCATGGGAGTAGCCATGATGGTTGATATCACGGTGAGGTGATATCTCTTCTTTCCATCCATGGGTGTAGCCATGATGGTTGATATCACGATGAGGTGATATCTTTCTTTACCATCCATGGGAGTAGCCATGATGGTTGATATCATGATGAGGTGTTATCTTTCTTCTTTCCACATATGGGAGTAGCCATTGTGGTTGAAATCACGATGAGGTGATGTGTCTTAAGCAGCTGGAAGAATTTCTCTCTAGCTGAGAGGGAGTGTTGATGTTTAGCAGCTTCGGGCTCAATTCTTCTAGCCTCCAATGAAGAAATAAATGGCAACATTTAATCTCTAAAGATGGCCGACCTTCCCTATAATCAATATTTATTATTTGTAATTATGTTTTTCTTTGGTGGCCAACCTAGTTATTATTTGGAATTATATTTTATTTTGGTGGCCTACCTACTTCTTGAAGAGGTGTGACCTCTCTTGCAACAATGTATATATAGGTCATTTTCTCACATTCAAGCATCAATCAAGTTTGATTCCTTCCTAAAATCAAGTGCGAATTCTATCAAGAGCAGCTCCTTCTATCAAGTGCAAATTTCTTCTAGGGTAGATTGCAAATCCATTGAAGAGAAGATTTGTGGTCAAGGAAAAGTAGATTGTTCATTGTTATTACAACCATTGCTGGTGCTGAATATTGGCCTTGTGTGTGGCCTCATTGTAAAGAGACTTGTTGCCATTACTTATATCTATAAGAGATATATTTGTTGCTAGGTTTTTCTCCCTCAAGAGGAGGGTTTTCCCAGGGTATCTGCTATGTTATTGTGTTTAATTTTGAATTAATTTTCTGTGCATTACATCTGATCATTAAACTAACATGGTATTTTCTAGATATCTTCATCATGGAGTCTCTCGATCATAATTACACAAGATAGTCATCTGGATTTGATATTGGAAATCTTGGACGAAGAGGTCAGAAGGTTGATACAAGTGCTTGAAGATTCAGAGGGAGCCTACTGAACCTAAAGAAGATGGTAATCTAGTTGATCTTGGTTCTTTATGTTGATTTATGGAAACCAATTTTTAGAAGCTTAAGGAGGCTGTAGCTAGTTCAGATCTGGTGGATCCTACTATGTACAGTTAGTTGATTGGATCATTGATGTATCTATACTAGACCAGATTGTAGTAAGTGCATTTTTTGTCAAGTTCATATGTGAACCAAGGAAGATACTTCTAGTTGCAGCGAAGCATATCCTAAGATACTTGTGTGGCATAGTTGGATATGGGTTGAGATATTCTGCAGGCGTGGATCTGGAGTTGCATGGCTATACTGACTCTAATTGGTCAGGGAGTGTTACTGATCGAAAGAGCACCTTTGGATGTTGCTTTAGTTTGGGATCTACTATGATTTCCTAGTGCAGTAGGAAACAGTCATCTGTAGCATTGAGTACAACAGAGGCAGAGTATATTGCAACTTGTATGGCAGCTTGGGAAGTAGTGTGGCTTCATAAGATCCTTGCAGGATTGTTTGGACAATCAATGGAGCCTACTATCATTCATTGTGATAACCAGAGTTGTGTGAAGCCTTCTGTCAATCCTGTGTTTCATGACAAAACTAAGCATGTTTAGATCAAATACCACTATATCAGAGATATGGTATTGAGGAAAGCTATACAGTTGAAGTATATTAGCACTGATAAGCAGACAAAAAAAATTCTCACCAAGCCTCTCTCCAGGATAAAGTTTGTGTACTTTCGAGATAAGCTTGGTATGGTGGAGAATACAACCTTAACTGAGAAGGAGTCTCAGTATCAATGATCCAAATTAATGAGTTCTTCTCTATGAGAGAAGTTCAAGGTGAAATCCCTTGTTTAATGAGTTCTTCTCTGCGAAGAGAAGTTCGAGGTGAAATCCCTTGTTAATGCATTTCTCTTTGAGATTTGAGGTGAAAGCCTTTGTTTCCACCCTCTGAGAGAGTCATGGTGGATGTCATGTGTGTCACTCCATGACACATCTTGTACTTGTGTTTCACCCTCTAGGAGAGCCATGGTGAAAGTCATGTTGAGGTGACAACATCACGTAAGTGATGAACACTTGTACACACCATAGAATGGTTGTAGCCACTATGGTTGATATCATGTTGAGGTGATATCTAATATCACGATGAGGTGATATTCTTCTTTTCACATTTGGTTGTAGCCAATGTGGTAGACATCACGTTGAGGTGATATGTCTTGTGTAGCTAGAAGTACTCTTCCTAGCTGAGAGGGAGTGTTGATGATAAATGTAGCATCGTGCGATTCCCTCCAGCCTATCTATTTTTCGATTGAGTAAATTAAATAATAGCTTAAAGCTATTTACTTTATAGAGACTTCTATTATTGAAGAGGCACTAGTATTTAGAGGAGATATCTATTTGTTAAAGCCGACATTGTGTAGATGTGCGCTTCATCTAAATGGCATGAGTTCTTATGTGTGCCGAACCATTCCTTATTGGATGCGATCCTTCTCTAGACATCAGTTATTATTGTTGGAGGCCGACTTGGAGTTTCATGAAGAGGCATGTCTCTTATCCACACATTTATTTATATTCATTGAGTTTCATTCATTCATCATCCATTCAACATTTCAATTCATTCCATTAGCACTTGTGTCAAGTGTGAATTCATCATAGGAGCAGTGCGAGTTCATTATATAGCTTCAGTTTTGTGTTAGCAGATTATATGTGATAAGATTTGTGGCTGCATCATCTGTTGGTGCATCATTTGGCCCCTCTTATTGGCCTCATTTGTACAAGTGTTTCTCTTCAAGAATTATTATATAAGAGATATATTAGTGATGGGTTTTTCTCCCTCAAGAGGAGGGTTTTCCCAGGGTATCTACTGTGTCTTGTGTTGATTTTTTTAATTAATTTTCTGTGTTCTAATCTGTGCATTAAATCTAATCATTAAATTTAACATGGTATCAGAGCGGGTTTGAGGAGATCATGATCATATTTTTCCTTACAACGATACTCTATTCTCTTATTTATATTTCTTTGTCTATCTCTACTTTAGTCAAGATGGTGAATGGGCTTAAGATCGAGGATAGACTCGAGGGAGCATCCAACTTCACATCATGGAGATTTAGGATCATGCTTACCTTGCAAGAGAATGACTTGGGTGAGTTTGTGGAGTCCAATGTTCCTAAACCTAAGAAGGAAGAAGAGAAGTTGTAGTGGAAGAAGAAAGATATCAAGGAAATGAAAATGTTGGTTGATTCCATTAAGGATCATATCGTTCCTATTGGCTCTAAGTTGAAAATGACAAGAGACATGTTTAAAACATTGGAAGAAATGTACGAAATCAACAATACCAGTCAAGAACTTGCACTGAAACAACAACTACACCATGTGAAGATGGCGAAAGGAGAATCAATGATTGCCTACTTCATGAGGATTTCGGATTTGGGAGATTAGCTCTCAACAATTGGCCATGTGGTTGACGACAAATACTTGACCATGCTTTCTCTCAATGGTCTTCCTTTGTCTTGGGAATCCTACATTCAAGGAATTGGTGCAAGATAAAAAATGCCCAAGTTTGATCGTCTAAGGGCAGAGTGCATTCAAGAAGAATCAAGGTTGGTGGCTAGAGGCATTGGTCAAAGTTCAAACAATTAAGATATTCATGTTCTTGCCTCCCAAGCTTTGAAGAAGAAAGGAAAAGATGGAAAGAAATGATTCTTCAAGAGGAATCGAGATAAGGGGAATGATGGTGCACCCGCTTTCAAGAAGAAGAGAGACATGTCCAAGATCCAATGCTTTAGGTGTGATAAGTTTGGCCACTTTTCTAAGCATTGTCCATCTAGACCTAAGCAACAAGCCACCATTGCAGATGTTGATGATGCTTCTCCATAGAAGGATTCATGTGAATATTTTTTTATTCGGCATTATCAAGCAATGTACCTGCAGAAACCAACACTTGGCTGATTGATAGTGGTGCTTCTCGACACATCACTGGATTTAAGGAGCACTTATCAAGCTTGGTGGAGAGAGATTCTTTCGAACAAGTCATGATCAAAGATGATGCTAGCTACTCCATGAAAGGGATTGGGACCTCTACTCTTCATTTGGATTCCAACATCACACTTCAGCTGAGCAATGTTCTTTATGTTCTAGGAATCAAGCACAATATCATCTCCATTTCAGCTCTAGAAGATAAAGGATATCAAGTTGTCTTCTCCAAAGTAAAAGTACTTGTGTGGATGGAGAATTCCAGTTTCAAGGATGCTCAAGTAATTGGTGTTAGACATGAAAGCCTCTATAGGCTATGTGCGTGTCCACTTCAGGCTTTAGTTCATGATTCTTCAAGCTTATGTGATCTTTGGCATTGAAGATTGGCTCACCTACACTTCTGAGCCTTACCTATCATGGAGAAGATGGTCACATGACTTCCTAAGTTCAATTAGGAGCATTAAGGAACTTGCAAAGGATGTGCTGTGGGTAAGAATTCAAAAGCTCCATTCCATAGTAGAGAAAGTAGATCTAAGTGTATTTTAGACCTTTTTCATTCTGATTTATGTGGACCTATGTCTGTTCCTTCTTTGAGTGATTTCTTGTATTATGTTATTTTTATTGATGACCACTCTAGAAAGACTTAGATTTATTTCTTGAAATCTAAAGATTTTGAGGAAGTGTTAGAAAGGTTCAAGGAGTTAAAATCTTTGGCTGAGAATCTTCAAAAGAATCAAGATCCTCGAGATCTGATAATGGAGGAGAATACACCTCTAGAAGCTTTAGAATTTTTTGTAGTGATGCTGGGATTAAGAGGGTTACATGTCCCTATGATCCTCAACAAAATGGTGTTGTAGAGAAAGAACAAGATGATAGAGTGGGAAGCAACAAGCCATGATGATCCATGACTAGGATCATGGAAGCCTTCTTGCAGGCTTCTAGGACTACGGTATATGTTGAGTCGAAGTCCTCACAAGGTCTTGGAGAATGACTCTGGGAAGAGCCTTTATAGGGAAAGAAGCCAAAGGTTAGTCATTTAAGGATCTTTAGATGTACATCTGTGTTCATGTTCAAAGGAAAAGGGAACAAAGTTGGATGTCTGTCTATGTTTATGTTCATTTGCCATTGTTGCATCTAGAGGATGGAAGATTCATCAAATGGATGTAGAAGATAATTTTTCTAAATGGTGTGATGTACATGGGAAGAGTCTCATGTTTGTAGGCTGAAGAAGGCCTTGTATGGTCTTAAGTAGGCTCCTCGTGCATGGTACGAAAAAATTGATCATTACTTGTCAAGTTGGGGCTTCTTGAAGAATGATGCTGACTCTAACCTGTACTTTAAGGTAATTGATGGTGAAGCATTGATTTTGGTTTTATATGTTGATGATTTGATTCTTACTAGAGAAGAGCACTTAATCATCAAATTTAAGAAAGAGTTGGCCTTTGAGTTTGAGATGAAAGAACTTGGGCTTATGCATTACTTCCTTAGCTTAGAAGTCTGGCAGAAACCATATGAGATGATTCTAAGTCAAGGGTTGTACACCATTGATATACTTAAAAGGTTTGGTATGATGGATTGTAAATCCATGTCGACACCTATGGAGACCAACCTACATAAGTTGAAGGAGGCTACAACTAGTTCAGACTTGGTGGATCCTATGATGTACAAATAGCTGATTGGGTCCCTAATGTACCTAGTTAACACCATACCAGATATCTATTATGCTATGAGTGCACTTAGTCAGTTCATGTGTGAACCGAGAAGATACATCTTGTTGCAGGTAAACATATCCTAAGATACTTGCATGGCATAGTTGGATATGGGTTGAGATATTCTTCAGATGCTGACTTGGAACTGCATGGATTTATCTTGGTCTGATTGGTAGATTATTATCCTTGAATCGGAAGAACCTCTGGATATTGATTGATTTAGGATCTGATGATTTCTTAGTGCAATAGGAAGCAATCATCTATAGCGTGATATTAGAGGAAAATATATTGCAACTTGTATGGCAGCTTCGAGGCAGTGTGGCCGAAAGCTCCCTTACTTGCAGGATTGTTTGGATAATCAATGGAGCCTACTATCATTCATTGTGATAACCAGAGTTGTGTGAAGATTTCTATTAATCCTGTGTTTCATGAAAAAAAGCATGTTGAGATCAAATACCACTATATCAGAGATATGGTATTGAGGAAGGCTATAAAGTTGAAGTATATTAGCACTAATGAGTAGACAACATACATTCTCACCAAGCCCCTCTCTAGAATAAAGTTTGTGTACTTTCGAGATAAGCTTGGTATGGTGGAGAATCCAACTTTAAACTGAGAAAGAGTCTCAATATCAGTGATAGCCTGTAATGAGTTCTTCTATGTGAGAGAAGTTCAAGGTGAAATCCCTTGAGTAATGAGTTCTTCTCTATGAGAGAAGTTCAAGGTGAAATCCCTTGAGTAATGAGTTCTTCTCTATGAGAGAAGTTCAAGGTGAAATCCCTTGAGTAATGAGTTCTTCTCTATGAGAGAAGTTCAAGGTGAAATCCCTTGATTAATGAGTTTTTCTCTATAAGAGAAGTTCGAGGTGAAATCCCTTGATTCCACCCTCTGGGAGATCCATGGTGGATGTCATGTGTGTGACTCCATGAAAACATCATGTGAGAGAGTCTATGATGATTTTATTGTACTTGTGTTTCACCCTCTGGGAGAGCCATGGTGAAAGTTATGTTGAGGTGACAACATCACACAAGTGATGAACACTTGTACATACCATACATGGTTGTAGCCATTATGGTTGATATCATGTTGAGGTGATATCTGATATCATGATGAGGTGATATCTCTCTTTTTTACATCTGGTTGTAGCCATTGTGGTAGACATCACGATGAGGTGATATTTCTTGTGTAGCTAGAAGAATCCTCCCTAGCTAAGAGGGAGTGTTGATGTTTAGGAGTAGTGTCAATCTTATCCTTCCAACGGATCTCCTTGCATTTGATTGGATAAATTAAATAATAGCCCATGGCTATTTAATTTATATGGATATCGATTTGATGAAGAGGCACATCATCAACATTGAAGGATAATTATTTAATAAAGAGATTTGAAGTTATGAAGAGGCGTGAACTTCAAAGAGGCCGACCTCTTGGTTATTATAATCATGTCTTCTCAAGGAGGCCAACCTATGTTGTTGAAGAGTCACATCCACCTCCCTTATGCTGTATATATATTGATGGAATTTCATTGTTTATTCATTCATATCATAGTTCGTCATTCATAATATAGTTCACCCTTCATATCAAGTGTGAGTTCTTCTCAAGGCAGATCGACACTATTATTGGCTGAGACTTCATTAGAAATTAGTCTCTTTGTATTGTTGTGTTGAATCACTCTTTGGTGCATGTATTTGGGCCTACATATCGACCTCTTGTAAGGAGATCATTATTGTATTGATTCAATAATATAAGTGATATTATTGGCTTGGTTTTTCTCCGTCAAGAGGAGGGTTTTCCCAGGGTATCTGCTGTGTTCTTATTGTTTGATTTTGAATTAAATTTTGTGCATTAAATCTGATCATTAAATTTAACACAGTAAATGATCATATTAAATGCACAAAAAATTAATTCAAAAATCAACAAAAGACACAACAGATACCCTGGGAAAACCCTCCTCTTGAGGGAGAAAAACCCAATGCGAATATATCTCTTATATATTAATTCTTGAAGAGAAACACTTGTACAAATGAGGCCAATAAGAGGGGCCAAAATAATGCAACAACATATAATTAAATCATAGATGTTATCACATATAATCTGCTAACACAGAACTGAAGTATTTATCAAAATTGCACCGCACATATGATGAACTTGCATTGCTCCTATAATGAATTTGCACTTGAGACAAGTGATAATGGAATGAACTGAATGCTGAATGGATGATGAATGAATGAAACTCAATGAATATAAATACATGTGTGGAGAAGAGACATGCCTCTTCATGAAACTCCAAGTTAGCCTCCAACAATAATAACTGATGTCTAGAGAAGGATCACATCCAACAAGGAATGGGTCAACACACATAAGAACTCATGCCATTTAGATGAAGCACACCTCTTCACAATGTTGACTTTAGCAAATAGATAGCACCTCTAAATACTCATGCCTCTTCAAGAATAGAAGTCTCTATAAATTAAATAGCTTTAAGCTATTATTTAATTTACTCAATCAAAAAATA
>VDFB02073700.1:0-24908 GCA_007258455.2 Sequoia sempervirens
ATATATATATGTATAGATATATACGTATACATAAATACACACACATATGTATGTATGTATGTATGTATGTGTGTATGTATATTTATGTATACGTATATACATGTATGTATATGTATATGTGTATGCATACATGTATATATATGTATATATGGATACACACACATTTTGATTTTGTTTTGTAAGCATCCTCTTTTGAGGACAACCCTTTGTTGATGATGTTGAGTATTAGTTTGTTGTAAGTGTGTTTATTATTTTAATATCATTTTAAAACAATATTTTATTTATTTATAAATTTTTGTATAATCACTAATTTTATAATATGTTTGTGTGTGTAGGTTGAGTTGCATAATTGTTAGGGGCACACACAATCAACACAATGCAAGATAATAACTAATTCAAGGGATCGAAGTTCAGTTTCTAGTCAAGCAAAGAGGCATAATGTTTCATTAATAGCATTTGCTACACATACATAAACACTTTTATATCTTTATGACACATTCATAACTATTTTCATGAATATATATTGGTGATATTTTGTAGTCTAAGAGACAATGTTGGCGTCATGTCACTGTATATGATATTTTCATGATGTATTATGTATGTCTTCATGACCTTATCAAGATCAATATATAAATATTTTGTGCATATTCATAGCAAATGGTTTGTGCTTATTCTATCTATCTATATTACCTTTATCTCTATCTCTCTTTATAACTATCTCTCTCACATATATATGATGTACATGAATGTTGAATGGCATACATGTAATGAACCCATACTAGTTCTAACTCTATTTAGCCTATCAACAAATAAAGATTCAACATTGGTCTTCTAGATTTACATACATCTTAAGAATTTACTACCATAATCCATAAGACAAAGCAAAAATAACCCATATGGGTGTTTAGACTCACAAGTGAAAGTCAAAATGTTATAGCTAGCTATCCCTTCACTAAAAAATAGTAGGGTTTTTAGTTCAAACAAGGAATTACCCCATTTTATTGTATGGTTCTATATACTAAAACCCTATCTCCAATAGCACACATAAAGTAAAAAAAATATCTACTATGTTTGGCTTCATGAATGCAACACAAGCTTCTAAATGTCCTAGGTAGAGCAATAGATTTCCATTCACATAGTAGAAATTACAAGCTAATGCTTTTTAACATTATTTCTAGAATTTCATACAAGAATAGCTTTTTCTCTTACATTACATATAAAAATACTAAAAAGAACCTTCATAAAAAATCATACCTCATTACCACCAAGTAAAAACTACTAGGTTTACATACTCGAATTTCACAAGCTTCAAAAATGTATAATTTGCACTACCTTCTTCCTCCTTTTGCCTCTATCCTCCCCTTTTCCCTCTTTCTTTTCCTTTTAATCCTTCCTTGATTTCCACCATTTTTGCCATTTTCTCTACATGTTTCCCATTTCCACTTCCTTTGCTTTTATTTCTTCCCACTTTGTGAACAATAAAGTCCCACTCTCTCTTCACTTACTCATCATTCAAGTTTCCTCGAATAGCGTACCTCAACATTAATGCTTGATACTTAATATGATGGGGCCAAGAGGTGGGGTGGCCACTTTTTGGCCCCACATCTTTTTGCACTCGCTCTAATAAGGTTTGTCCTTTTGATAATAGTAATGTCCAAAGGTGGCTTTTGTTTGCATGTGGATACATTTATACCAAACATCAACTTTTAGTGATATGTGTGAAGATTTTGTAGTGGTTCTATATATTGTTCTTATTCTCTAAATATAAAGGAGGATGAATAATCAAGTCATGATGTACTAATGAAAGAAGATGAATTGAATAGTGATAGAAACTAGTCTACTATAGTTAGTGATGATGAAAATACATTATATAAAATTATGCAGGGATTCTCATATTACTTAGAATCTCTAGTGTTACAATATGAATAGTATTTTAAACACATGATAGACCTTTTCTAGAGTGTCTCTACAAACTTGTGACCATTGAATTTGCTTGGTAGTATAGAAAATTGCATTATAATACATCAAATAATAGGGTAGAGAATGTAATTGTTAATTTTATGGTTTCCAAGACCAAACTTTGTAAATGATATTAATTGAGGGCATGAAGACACAATCAAGTCTTTGTTCTTGATGGTTTGATTTATATTTTAAATCAATGGTTCCATTTATACACACTACATGAGGAAATTGTTCAATAAGAGTAACTTATAGTTTTAGTCAATTATATTTCAATTTGTACACACTACATGAAGAGATTGAACTAGCTTCATTTGTTATATGGAGATATTTTATTGTAATGTACGTAATCAATGATATGATTCTTGATTTTTTATAAGATTTAATATTATAACACCTTAACAAATCAAGCTATGACTTTCACGGTTCACTCCTACATGTATGAAATTTGCATTTTCATCTACAAGTTTGACCCTAAATTTGTAGTTTTAAAATTATTTTGTGAGCTTAACCCTACATTTCTAGTCTTTAGGAATGTATTTATCTTCATTTTTTAGACTATGTTGAGAGCTATTATAATGTTTTTTTGCACTAATTTTCGGAGGAAACTCATTTTTCCTTACTCAAACCTTTGGATTATGCAAAACGGGGAAACAAAATACTATTAAAAATGATTTAAAAACGTTCAAACAACTAAACAAGTAGTATTTGAATTCAACAAATTTAAAAAAAATTGCATTTAGGGTTTTGAAATTAAACAAATAGATGCATTTTGAACTCTAAAAAAATCAAATTTTAAATACCTAGTGCTCAATAGTGCTTGATATGCAAACTAGAATGATGAAGTTTAAAGAGAGGGACCCGGAATTTGCTTTTTCCGTGAGAAATTTTGTTGGGTTTTGCCTGACTGTCACGCCACATTTATTGCTGGATCCGGTAATTCAATAAGAGCGCAGCGCAAGCACTTTTTGGTTTTTTCATATTCAGAACAACAACTGATATGGTTCTCCAACCCTAACCAGCCAAATGGTTCGGTCGGTTTCATGTAGTTCAAATTGAACCACTTTGTTATGAAGAGTGTAGCCTTGTTCTTCCTCCACAAACCACTATGTCAGCTCACCCATATATAATAATACACACATTTTTATGTGAATATTTGCATAAAAAGGAGAGAAAATTTTGTGTTGGAAGGAAAAGAAATTTTCCTAGGTTAGCAAGGACTTCAAATTTCAAAGGCACCACCAATATTTTATCTAAAAAGATTTGATCCCACTATTTGATGACATTATTATAGAAATAAAGGTTTTCATATTAATGAAGGAGATTTAGATTATTTTCCTTAGATTATTGGAGAAGAAGGAGATTTAGCTACTTCTTGTTGCAGAGAAGTTCAAAAAAAAAAAAATAATAAATAATAAAAATGAAATCCAAATGATTAAAAAAAACACTTGTATACACCTAAAATCAATCAAGACAATTAATTAATTAAAATACTTAGTTATTTAATACCACCCCTTTATTTCATTCACTTATAACAAATTCTCAATTTATTTATATAGTTCACTTTCTGTACCTTCTATAAAATCATTATCTCTTCTAATTTAATGTAACGCTTCCTCACCACGCAACCCTAGGGAAATTGCAATTTACTACACAAAACAACCATTTTTTTAATAAGAAATATTTAACATGCAAGTTCACTAACCATTGCCAACCAATCCCCTAAGGTTACGAGACTGAGTTACTTAAACCCAAATAAGAAACATGAATTAAAACCAACATTTGATTACTTAACAATTAAGTTTACATACAATCCATACATAATAATTTACGAAAAAGAATAAGAAATACCACTTGATTCCACTAATATAATTTACAACATAATTACAACACTCATTCCCCGAATGAGATAAATCCAATAAGCATAATTACATATTACAAATTCCACCTTGATGACAATTGAGGGGTAATAAAATATAAGAACAACTGAAAGAATAAAGCATGAAGAATAAAACATGAAGAACTGGGTCCCACAAGCTCTCCAACTGGAAATATCATCCAAAGAACATAAGCCGACCCAATGAAATAAGATGCATGTTCCACCCAACCATGTGATACCTAAAGGCTCACCCCCCATGCTAGGAGATAGTAACAAGGATTCCTACGCAAGACCATCTACCTCTAGACATAGGCAAAAAACATAACTGAACTGAAACCTCAACAATCACAATATCACATAACCAAGGTTACAATGCTTCTAGAGAACAAGGATCATTTACGCAGTACAACAACTAACTTGGTTGACATAGCGAGAGTGTCACACGACAATTGTTATGAGTTACCCTGGTTCAACTATCTAAGGCAACCAAACCCACATCTTGGGCTATCCAGGCTCAACTCTACCAGCCGTCAGACCCTCATACCAACTGTGCTTCTCATCTCATCTCAAATCTTAAAAGCGAATGAGCTATGAGAGAGGCATTAATTATCTTAATTAGTCTGAGAGTTTTTCATTAATTTCTTTTTAAGTTATCACTTAAACCCTAAGTGAGTTACCCTGGCGCCCCTCTGTGTGTCGGACCCCCACATAGAGCCACTCTCCTATCGACAACACACATGGTACAAAGACCACAACCAAAGGGTAACTGGATAAGACGACCTCTCCAAACCAAGGAGGCAACAAATAAAGGAAAATCACTCCAAACACAGGAGGAAACAAAAGTACCAAACCCTCTCCAACCACTGGAGGAAACACAGGTCAAACCCTCTCCAAACACTGGAGGAAACGAAGATACAAAATCCCTTCTTCACAAGGAGGCACAACCACATAACCCTCTCCCAATCCCAAGGAGGCACAAATCCCCGTTCGTGGAAACCGGGTACAACATAATACAACTCTACACATTTCCCAAGGCAATTCGCAAAATGAACCACTACAAGAAACATCCCATCCTAGAGAACTCTTCTGGAAGACTTGCTAGACATTTGACCCCGTTTTCCCAACATCGAAAATGAACGAAAACATTATTTAAAAATAATTTCAGACAACTCAACAACTAATGTTAGGGTTTCCTAAACCCGAGTCAAACAATTACATCGCACAAGACATCAAGTAAATAATCACGCTGACAACTTTAAGGATTTTAAACCAATAATTAAATTTCGTTTCCCAATTACATATATTCATAAAAAAAAAAATCAACTTTTCAAATAAAAGTATTTGATTATTTAAAATCTACTTTAAATAAATCCAAAACATTTGATTATAATATTCTCTTTTAAATATACATCATAAAATAATCTATATTTAAATCTACTATATACGTATAAAAGTATACCTATATACTCAAAGTATATATATACTTATATAACTATCTAAACATGTTGAATATACAACTATTGTTTAAATGCACAAATATTTTTATAACAATCAATTTTAAATTCCATATTGCAAAATATTTTAAAAGAAAAGCATAATATATATACATTATATATATATATATATATATAATCTAAAATTAATATATATAATATATGTATATTATAATAAATATATATTATATATATAATCTAAAATTAATATATATATATAATATATATATATTATAATATAAAATTAAATTAAAACTAAATTTTTTAATAAAACTAATTTATATTAAAAAAAACCAAAGGCAAAAGCCTTTGGCTGCAGCGCAGCCCCCAACAGGGCACGCACCCCTGTGGTGGCTACTTTGCAGCCCCTCCCCAACCATGGGGAGCGCTACACAACCAGCGCCTCCATGGATGGGGGGTGGCTGTGGGCAGCCCCCACAAAAACTAAATTTTATTTAAAATTAAAATTTTAATTAATTTAAAACTAAAATAAATAAATCTCCCCTGCTACAGGTAACAAAGAAAACTAGAACAGAACATGACAGAATTTTTTTTGTTCATGGTTATTTTATTTTATAAAATTTCACAGAGTTTTCACAGGAAGAAGATTAATTTCTAATCATAAACAGAAAGTGAATATATATATTTCCCATATACATTTATATTTGTATTTTTCCATTTTACACACAGATTGGATAAATTTTCTTGAAGAGAAAACTGAGGAAAAGAATTTAAAGCACTATAACATGATGTAAATTTCTGGGTATTCCCCAAATTGAACCAGAAGTTTAAACTTTTCATTTGATCCCTTCTAAGTTTTCTATTGCTAGTTTAAAAACAAAATCTCATGTGTTTGCATTCCATTAAACAATATTTTTGAAGATTTACCAACAGCAAAATGAACATTTGAAACTTATTTCCAAAAAGAAAACAGAAATGAAGGAGGAACCTGGTTTTTTCTCCACAATAGAAGGATTCAAATGGTGTTTTTAGATCTCTTTCCAGCCCACCAAGAAAATCCCCTTGCTTCTTCAAGATTCCAAGAACAAAAAGGCCAAATCTTTGCTCCTTTCTTCCCCAATTTTCAAATTAAAACCAAAATGAAATAGCCATTCCTCCAAATAGAGTTTCCCCAATTTGGTCAAACCCCTAAAAATATCCCCACCCACTAAATTTATTGCAAAATTTGGAGGATATTTACAATTTTTAAATTTAAAACAAATTTTTATTTTCTAATTCAAACCTCATGCACTTTCCAAAATTCACTAAAATAAAAGAATACAAATTTTGCAAAGAAATTACTTTATCAATAATTTTCACAAGTGAGATTCAAAACACATTCTCCTTTTATTTATTTATTTTAATTTAATTCTAACTATCCATCATGATTTCTACTTTGATTTTTTTTATTAAATCATAATATACAATAATGCCAAAACAACTATCCCATTTAATATACACCGTTAATCCAATTAATCAATAAACTCAATCTAAATTTATTAATTAAATCAAATCAATCAACAAAATAAATAATGAATCAACCTTGCAACTAGATACATTTAATCAGAAATTTAACTACGCAAGCTATTTAATAACCTTTAAAAATATGAATTTAAATAAATACGCAAGGTGAAATGAACCAAATTAAAACAACCAACCCAACAACAACTCGACGACACGCTATGACTAGGGTGATGACTTGGCATGGAAAACCTAGCTACTATCTCCCAATCAATTTTCATTGGTCAATGGACACTCAAACCTATGAACCAGGTGGAGTCGATGTCATGTATTGTCAACCTGCAACAAAGAGTACATCAAACATGCATATATATATAAAATGATCAAACACACCGCGAAGAGGAAATCTCAGAATCGTAGGGCACTCGCAAGCGAGTGATACAATCCCGTCCCCTTCACCAATACAATATCACTAACTGACACATCTAACATCAATGATATGATCATAAGCATAAAACATTGTTAGATCAAACCTCTTCTAAGTTAATCCAAAACATGTCATAAAGATAACATCAAAATAAATAACATCACATCAAAATATAATGTTTACATCGCTTAACAGATAACGGTCAAAAGTAACCAAGTTACAAAGTCAAAGCATAAATAGAACAAAGCATTACAAAGAAAACAATGTCGATCCAAGCATCCAAAATGGAGGGTGTTACATTTAATTAAATAAACAAATTCACATAGTTTTTTTTATTTAACTAATAACCTTCTCACTAAATTCAAATGCCCAATTTGAATTTAAACACATGTCCACAGTACTTTTTAGCCACATCATCAAATGTCACATGTATTTAAATATGAATAATATTTAAATCACATTATTTTCAACCAATTCCATAACAAACTTTTGACACATGGCTTTCTCACACACTTTATTCCTCCATACATTTTGCATGTTGCCTTTGGTCAAGGGAACATCCTCCTTGATTCTTCCATCTCCACCATTCATCTCTCATGCTAAAATTTGGACCATCGATTGCTGCCACATCACAAGATTCTTTGGAAATCCTATAAATACAACCTCTTGCTACATCATTTATCATCACATCTTTGAGTAAACTTATTATACAAGAATAATATTGAGCATTTAGAGTATTGAGCATAGATCATTTAGACATTTAGTATTTAGAATTGTTTTATCATTTTAGTTTAGAATCATGTCTTAGTTTATAGTTGCATTTTAGTTATCATCTTAGCTTTCATACAACATTTCCACCATAGCATTTAGCATCATTATCATAGCATAATATTCATTTCATCACAGCAACATTAATATCATAGCATCATGGCATCAATCACATAGTTTATACTTCATGCAAGAATTAGTTTCTTGCATCTTACAACATCTCATTTCTTAGGTTGTCATCCAAACCAGTCATAGTGCATATACAAATCTAAGAGCACTAATGATTTAAAGGATCCTTGAGAATAGAGAATAATGGAACGATTTTAGAGATTTGTTTTGTTTTAATTTGATTATTTTATGATTCAAATCTTTAATGTAATATGTCTCATTGCTTGTGTGATTTTTTATTTCTTATACACATTTTATCATCACACCAACACTATATCTTATAAAGGCTTATATCTCATTTTCCCAAAAAATCTAAAAGAAATTAGCTAATTTGCAACATTGAGAATTAATTTGTTATAAATGATAATTCTACAATAAATCACTTATTTCTACTACAATTCCTCTAAATTTCAATTTGCAGAAACTTTAAAGTATTATAGAAGTTCACTCCAAACTTAAGAAATAAATCATCTAGATTTGAGAGATATGTGCTTCCCAAATAAATTTGGAAAAAACCCTAATTATACAATAAATTACCTAATTATACTTGAATTCCTTTAAAATTTGGACTGTAGATACTTCAATATGTTCTTAAAAAACCCTCCAAAACTCAAGAAAAAATCACCAAAATATGAGATATGTGAACTTCCCAAAATGACCTCCAAATTTGAAAAATATGCCTTACCTTCATAGTGCCAAAATCATGCTCTGATGCCACTTGTAATGAATTTTTTTTCCCAATAATAATAATAGGAAATATTTTACAATTAATTGATAATAATATTCCACTTCAAGGGGGTACCTCCAATATTATTCAAAAACAACACAATGCTTCGCATGGTGATAATAGTTATCAACTGGCCCCTATATATACCATAGCTAACTTGGATACACAATTATAACTCATAGGATGTCATTAATAAATATATAATATTATTATATAGTAGTTATATAACTTTTAAAAGTTAAACAAGCCACAAGTTAACTACTCATAACTCAATACACATTATAGGGTTAGGGTCATAACCAATTAACAACCTTACAAGAGTGAAAGGAGAGTAATATAATTATTAATCTTAGGTATTTTATGTTGGATAATTCCAAGATCATAGAGCTCAAATTGATAACCTTCCACAAGTGAAATGGTGAAAATAATAGTTTTTCTATCAATATGATATCGTGTTCATAAATTTTTACTTTTAAAAGATTATCAATTTGAGTTCTTTGGTCTTGGTATTCTCCAACATGGTATCAAAGCATTGAATTGCACTAGTTTTTTCTTTATTTTTTAGTGGATCAATCTTTTAGCCCTATCATTGAAGCATCGTAAAGAAATTCTAAAAATTAGGTGTTGATTTGTTTATTTTTAATAATTTATTATTTTAAAACACTGCCGCATGAATACTTTTGTAGTCATTTTTTGTTGAAGGTATTTTATTTTTGCATTAAATTTGTATCTTCTGCACATCAGACATAAAATGATTTTTGGGTTTTGTTCACAACAACTAAAAAAACCTAAGTAAACTTAAGCTAGGTGTGAATAGGTAAATCCTAGAAAGGTGATTAGCTAACTAGGTATGATAATGAATATTTACACTAACAACCCCCCTTAAGTGCAACTTAGGGAGTAATGTATGCACTAATAATGAGTCTCAACTAAAAGGCCATGTTAGGTACTCATGTACAAATATCACATAAAGTGGAGTAAAGGAGAAAAACTTAGTGGGAAATTTCAACCCCTCTCCAAAAGAGAAATGATGCAAATACAATAAAATGTATAAGTGAAGAAAATAGAAGAACTCCTAATGAACCAAAGAATGTCAAAATCAAGAGCATGAAACAAACTTCCACAACTCTTTGAATTCTAGGTGCAACATCTCGAATCTTCGAAGTCTTAAAGCATAGGAATCTATTTATGGGATTTCTCATTCTTTGAACTCTAGTATTTTTTGTATGGTGGATGAACTTGTTGCTCTGAAGAATGATTATAGTCTGAGAGTGGCAGTACTGGAGAGACAGAACAAGCAACTCCGAAGGGACATGGATATGCTCATCAACATAAGTAGGGAGAAGCTAGAGGCGTCAACTAAGGGGATTATTTTCCTCAATAAGAAGGTTATGGAGCTAACTGGGAAGGGCTTGTTTGGTGACCAGGAGAAGTCAAATCGTGGGGAGGAAGTTGGAATGGATGTGCATTCAACTGATTTGGTTGCTAGCTTGAGTGTTCATACAAGGAGCAAAACTAAGAAAGGTAAGAAGGAGGTTGCTCATGATGTGGAAGAGATCATGGAAATGCATGATAGGTTGGCGCCCAAGGATATGGGAGCTACAAAAATGCTTAAAAAATTTCTTTAATGGCCGTTGGGCTTGTCTTTCTGTGTTTTGTTTTTTGGCTGATGTAATCGTCTGATGGTGGGTTGATGGTATGTTAATTAGTTGGTTTTTTGTGGTTTTTCTGGGTGCGAATTCTTATGTCTTTTCTTTACTGCCACTTCCTTTTTTGTTTAGGGTTTTTGGTCCATTAAAAACCTATTTTTTTGTTAATAAAAAACAAACTTCCACAATTGAAAAAAATAAACACAATAGTATGTCTATCAATATACAAAAAGAAGAGTGTATAATGCAATGAGAAATCCTTGCATATAGGAAAGGTACTTTAGCATCATAAATTGTCACCCCTAACAATTTCACACCTAGTTTAGCTCCCCCTTATGTGCCTAAACCTAATTATGCTTATAACTTTTGGGTTGTTTTGTTATTGTTTTTGGAAAATAAAAATAAAATTGGGAATTAATATTTAATATTCATTTAATGATAGAAAAATCCCCAAAATAGGTTTGGACTAGGGTGGTACTGCCCTTTTCTAGCCTATTTTCACACAATTTTGAATATATATTATTGTTGACATTTTAACATTCACAAATATGGTCAATGGGAGATCTATGAGCATGAAACACCCCTAATGGGAATTTTTCAAAATTTTATTTCACAGAGGCACCGTGGCAAGGGTTTCCAAATGGCGGGGATAGGCAAAAGACTACATAATAGTTAGAAAATCATCAACATCCAAGACAATTCAAGGGTCAGGGTTATGTAAGCCCTTCTCCAAGGACATAGAATAGCGAGAAGGGTTTTATAAGCTAGCAAAAGCCTGTATTCTATCATAACAAGTCAATTCAACTCAAAATTTGAATGCCCACAAACACTTTTTCAAAGACATTGGAAGGTGAGAAGGGCCTTGCAACCTTTCCTAATAATATATCGATCTTGAAACCAAGTCCATATAGTGCCCCCTTTAATCCTCCTCTGTCAAGGAAACTGTAATTTCAAAAATCCACTTGGAAACTTGTCAGGTGACATAATAAGGAGAACTCACAACCAAAATTTCAACAAAATGGCACAAAATTGAGACCTTAGCTACAACAAAAGGATGTGAACTTACTAGCTAAGCAATGCATGAGGGCCCAAGAAAGCAACAAAATCCTAGGAGAAATCATCCAGGTGGCATTCTCAGTAGAACACCTCAACTTCCAAATCAAGGAGCTTCGTGAAAAATCTATTATTTGTAAGTTTTGGAATATTAACCCTAACAAAATTGTTTTGACTAAGTGGGTTGATGACCATTGGGTGGGAGCTAATGAAGTTCATTACATAGATAAGGGTAAGGGGTTTTTTATTGCTATTTTTCCTTGAAGCAAGCAAGGGATTATGTCTTCAAAGTGAATACGTAGTTCTTGCATAGTGCAAGACTATATATTCATCCTTGGATTCCCAACTTTAACCCTTCATATACAACGGTAAAGTTTGTGCCATTTTGGGTGCAACTATCAGCCCTACCACTTGAATATAGAGATCTTCAAATAGTAGAAATCTTGGGAAATCAAATGGGTATCTTCATGAAGCTTGATAGGACCTATTTTGACAATATCAAAGCTCCAATTAGGTTATGTGTTTTACTAGGCACCACTTAACCTCTCCCAAATGCTTTTCAAATTCGTTCTAGGAATGGGACCTAGCGACATGAAATTTTCTTGAAGGACCTAAAATAGAATGTCATTCCTGCCATCTAAAGACTCACCCTAGCACAAAATGTAAGTATCAAACTACACAATTCTGGGAGGCATGTGAGGAACAAGAAAGCATACTAGTTGATAAAATAATCCTTTCCAAGGATTATTTTATCATGTTTCTAGAGATTTCTTCAATGGATAAAGAGGTTTCACCAAATAGTACTAAGGATTCGAAGGAAACTTCTCAAAAAAAGGAAATGGGGGGTAAAGATCTATCAGATGTCCAATTGGAAAAGGATTTTTCTCCTTTAAAGGTACCAACTTGCAACAAGGAGAATGAAATTTTAGTGCAATTGAATGTAATGTTGGAATTTCCTTATTTACAAGCACTAGACTGGAAAATGTTAGTTGGAATACACAATCTAATAGTATGATCCAAAACTCAGGGGTAGAGGAAACAATGACTCTAGATGTTTCTTCATTAGTCCCAGATATGATGGTTGAAGATTTAGTTAATCAGTTTGGAGGAGTGTTCTCCCAAAACACTTATGTTAAGGCTATGGGACTAAATACTCCTTCTAACCCCAACCATATGGCTCAAAATAACATGGAAATAGATTTTCCTATAGAAAATCACAACTGGGATATTATAAAATGCATTCCTTTAGGCTCTCAAGTTCCCTCCTCAAGGTCTTTATCAATAATGGAAAAACACATCTTAGTGGAAGTAGGAAGAAAAAACATTGTTGAAATAAATCAGGACCTGAATGATTTTGATTTCTCTAAGTCAATTTCAATCTCATACACTCAATTTTATGTGACTACCTTGTCTCCTAAAATAAATAAAAAGAAAGGAAAAAAGTACAAGATAAGGAAAATATAAGAAGAGATCACAGTGGGTTTGCAGACACCTAGACAAAAATTTGAATGTGTGACCAAGGAGGGCCTATCGCTCTCCTCGAGACCAATGAAGGTCATTTCATGGAATGTTAGGGGCTTAAATGACCCTAAAAAAAGGTGCATGATTAAGTTCCAAATCGATTCAAATGATGTTGATATTTTTTACTACAAGAAACAAAAATTTTAGATGAGAAAAACAAATAAATCCTAACTAAATGTTCCAAATGGGAAGTGCTTTATACTCTTGTGGTAGGGGAATTAAGAGGAATAGCAATATTATGTGATCCATGCAAGGTCAATGCAGAGTTCATTGCATCCCAACAATGGTGGATGCTTGTCAAGATTCAATGTTATCAACACCATTTTGGATATTCAATGTTGATGGCCCTACATCAACTACTAGCAAGAAACGGGTATAGGAATCTTTGAGAGCAACCCTCTTTTTTTTAAGAGAGGAATTAATTATCTTAGGAGGGAATTTTAATGCTATTAAATCCCTAAAAGAGAAAAATGGAGGTATCATTCCCCCTCCAAAATCAATGGATGACTTTTCCAATTTCATCCTAGATAACACATTTATTGATTGTTTGCCAACTAATGGTAAATTTACTTAGAAAATAGAAGGAAATTTTTTTGTCTCATTATAGAGATGTTAGATAGATTTATCCTCTCCATAATTTGGACCAACACTAATTTTAAATATGCCTCTTCCATCCTCTCATTCTTGGGTTCAGATCATTAGTCGATCTAGCTGGATATTATTTGGAATTTTCTACCAAATAAATTTAAATAATCCTTTAAATTTAAACACATATGGCTCAAGGATGAGAAATTTCTACTTTTCCTAAGACAATGGTGGGAGAATTCGCCATTCGTACTAGGCTCCAAACTTTACCAATTAGTAAAAAAGCACCAATTCATAAAAGGGCAGATCAAACAATGGAACCATCTCCATTTCAAAAATAGGTTTGAACAAAAAAATATTCTTATTTAGAAAATTCAAGTTTTCAATGAGAAATTCATTCAAAAGGGTATGAACAATGAATCCTTCCACCATCACAACCAACTTCAAAAAGAACTCAAAGAATTTCTTGCTAGAGAAGAGATATATTGGAAACAAAAGTCAAGAAAAACTTGGTTAAAAGAGGGGGATAGGAATACCAAGTTTTTTCACAACTTAGTCAAGGTAAAATGAAATACTAACACAATATTTTCTATAAATTATGCATCTAATAAACTTCTAAAAGATGAACAAAAAAAGAAAAATTATTTTTTCCTATTCTTTTCAAACCTCCTTACAAAACTGATGAATCAAGACCCTGATGTGGTTGGAAAAGAACAAGAATTTTTAAATTTCATCCCAAAGATACTTAGTCCATATGATAACAAGTTTCTCTTGGCTCCATTCACCTTGGAAGAGGTCAAAACTATAGTTTTTTTACTTTCCCCAGACAAAGCTCCTGAGTCGAATGGTTTCACTATGTTAAATTCTATAAAAAATGTTGGGATTTTGAGAGAAGAGGTATTTGGTTGGCTCTAGAAGAATCTTGTAGAAATGGCACAATGTTAAAAGAGATCAACACCACTCATATTTCTCTTATACCCAAATTCAAAACTCCTTCCTCATTTGCAAATTTTAGACCTATCTCCATCTGCAATACCATTTATAAAAAAAAATATAAAGCTATTACCCTAAGGCTTGCCAAACTCATTCCAAGAATAATATTGAAGGAAAAAGGTGGTTTTGTTCTAGGAAAAGAGATAGTTGAAGGAGAAATTATAGGTCATGAAATATTGCACTCAACTCATCAAGAAAAAATTCTAGCTATGATCATAAAATTAGACATAATAAAGGCCTGCAACAAAGTAAATTGAGAATTTTTATCAGAGGTTTTGGAAATGCTAGGTTTTGTTACAAAATGGTGCAAATTGATTCTTTCCTATCTAAAATCTGTTAAATTATCAATCCTCATAAATGGTTCTCCAATTGGTTTTTTCTTTGCCTCTCAAGGAGTTAGGCAAGGGGACCCTCTTTCCCCTTTCCTCTTCATCTTGATAGTGGAAGCGTTAAGCTAGACAATTTCAGCCTTCCATGCATCAAGTAAATGGAATGGTATAAAATTACCAAGATCAGACATCTCTTACACTCATTCCTTATTTGCAGATGATACATTACTATTTGGCCATCCCTCGATGTGTGAAGCCAAAAATATAAAGTATGTGTTGGACAACTACTATCTAATATCAGGTCAAATGATTAATCTAAAGAAGTCAAAAATATATTTTTTAGAATACTAGCACTCTAATAATTGGTCACATCATCTCTATCTTAGAACTTAGATGGAATAAACTGTCCTGCAACTAACTAGGTATTCCTTTCTTTGTAGGGGCTTAGAAAGCCTCATTTTGGCACAAGATCTTTACGATTATACAAAGTAGGGTAGCATCCTAGAAGGGTAGATGGTTGTCACTAGTAGGGATATTTACTACAATAATATTAGTGTTATCTACCCTTCCAAATTAATTCTTATCAATACTCAAAATACCAAGAGGGATTCATGAGAACATTGTAAAAGGAACTAGGCAATTTTGGAGGACAAGCAATTGGGGCAACTCCAAGAAAATACCATTTGGTTTCCATGGAAAAAATATGCAAGGATAAAGTATTTGGAGGTGTTGGCATTCAAAATCTAGAATTCAAAAATTTGGCCTTAGGTGTGAAGCTAACGTGGAAGCTCTATGCAAATCCTTCTTCAAAATGGATTCAAATCATTAGATCCTAATACCTAGATTCAATAGCCTTAGAAAGAATCTTCACTTTGGAAAATCTATTGGAAGGCTCAAAAATATGGAATTTGATCATCACATGTTGAGATGTACTATCACATTTCCTATCATGGACTGCCAACAAAGGAGAAAAAGTTCATTTTTGGGAAGATTCATGGAATGTTAACCCTATGTTAACTACATTTGATGCTCTACAAGAGGCTTGAGCTTTTCTAAAATCAATTTAGGGCTCAAAGCTCAAGAATTATGTAAGGGACAATGCAAATTTCAAGTCCAACATTACATGGAAAAAATTTCATAATCTCCCATTACCCCAACATTAAAAACATAATTTGCAATCAATATTGGACACAAGAACTATTTTACTTTCAGATTCTGAGGATAAAATTATTTAGGCTCCATCCAAAATAAGACAATATAATGTCAATATAATGTCAAACAAGGCTACAAATCTTTGATCTTTGAGGAAAAAATTCAACTAGGTAAGTGGTCATATAAGCTTTGTTGGCACACCTTAATTCTCCCTAAAGCGGGCACTTTTGCTTGGTTATCTCTTCATAACCAGGTTCTAACTAGTTGTAGGCTTTCTAGGCCAGGCCTAGCTCAACCATTCAACTATATTCTATGTGGTACCCACTAGGAATCAGTGGACCATCTTTTTTTCCACTATAATTTTTCTCAAACATGTTAGAATTGGATCCAAAACAAACTTCATTGGCTTTCCCCCTGCCAACCACCATTTTGGAGTTATTTCAAAGTTGGTCGTTACTCTATAAAGGTTGTTTCTTTGAAGCACTATGGGTGGTAATCCCAACCTTACTAGTGTGGAATATATGGCTTGAATGAAATAGAAGGATTTTTAGAAAAGGTTTTTTAGATCTAAAAAATTTTCCTCAATAAATTAGAAAGGAATGTATATTAGAAGTATTAATGGGAGATGTAGTGAAAAATTCAAACCCATGTAACTCATTCTAAAGCTAGGATAATGAAATATTAAATCATTGGTCTCTCTTGAAGGTTCCAAACTAGGGGAACATTCTAATGTCCAAAAACTTGACAAAATTAGAATCAAATGGTGTTCCCTACCCCTAAATGTTGTGAAACTAAATTTTGATGGAACATCCAAAGACAATCTGTGATTATCTGGGTTAGGATGTGTAATCCACAATGACAAAGGAGATTTACTAAATGGTTCATCTCTGAAGCTACCTATGGGAACTAACAATGTACCAGAGGTGCATGGCCTCTTAGCAGGTGTAAAGCTAGCAGACAACATGCATCTCAAAATCACTCACATTGAAGGAGATTCCTTAAACATTATTAATGCTTGCACAAAACAACAAGTAAACAATTGGGTCATTTCTTACATCTTGAAACCAGTTTAAGAGCTCCTTGAGGGTTTCATTTCAATAACAATTACACATTTCTATAGGGAAACTAATTCTATAGAAAACACCCTAGCAAACCATGCTTGTGAAATGGAGACATAAATCCTCCAAATCGATCCATCTAATTTTCTCAACTTGAAGGATTTTATGCAAGTTATTTGCAAAGAAGGTCAAGGGAGCAACACTTCTAGGGTCTCAAGTTAGCTACATGGTTAATAATGGATCACTTGTGTTCCCCACTTCGTTGGTGTGGTAACTAATTGGTTGGGTCTTGGATTAGTATCAAAGAAGCATATAATTCTATGTGAGATGTTATGCACTTCATGCGAATTTTCTCCAAGGGTGGTTCAGAAAGCCTAATATTAAGCCTGGTATCCACTAGTACCTTACAAAAGCTATTGCATCTAGTCTACAAGATGGTTTTCCTAACCTCCCCAAGCACCACAATGTTTCCCTCCATGAGCCCAATTCCCACTAGTTCCATGTGGCTTTTGTGTGCAAGTTTTGAATGTTTGGAGTTTGAAGGTTGCATAAAGGTGCAACATTGGTTTGTTTTGTGGAAGCTGACTCAGTGATTCTTGGGTCAATAATATAGAGGATTATAATTCCTAGGTGAAAAATGTCACACACTTTGAGGGACAGTCCTCCAAGGGCCAAAAGTGTAACCTTAAATTTGACATCTGAAAGTGCCAAGAAGATGTCATTTTGTTTGGACCTCAAATTAGGTGTACTAAGCCTTTATGTAGCTTGAACTCACTACGATTGTTGCATTTTTCTCCTCCAAGGGAGGTGCCAAAAGGAAAGTATATTGATCCCAACACCCAATAATTCCATGTGTCATATGGGCACAAGCTCAGGAACATTTTGAGCTTGAATATTGTAGAAAGGTGCATGATTGGTGGTTTAAATGCTTACGTGTTATTGTCACATGTATTGTTATCATGTGACCCCAAGAGCGATTTCAAAAAATTATGTCGGCTTGACTTCACCACAATTGTTACACTGTATTCCCCTAAGGGAAGTTCCAAAAGGAAAACATACTGAGTCTAACACCCGACAATGCCATGTGTCATTTGAGTGCAAGCTCAGAAGAATTTTGAGCTTTTAGTTTGCACAAAGGTGCACTATTGGTTGTTATAATACTCACGGGTCCACAAGAGTGGATTTGAAAGCTTCTAATAGTAACCTACTATCTGCTAGCACCACGTGTCACTTGGGCACAAACTTAAGAAGGTTCATGACCAAGGAAAGCTAAATAATGTTCCATTAGGTTGTTGCCACCTTTGGAGGGATCATGTAAGTATGTGATCGCTATCACACCTATTCTTGAACTCTATTTTGGAAATTCCACTGTAAACTCTAAGGGAATACTATTTTGACATTTTCTCAACCAAAGGTGATGGTTTTCCTTTTGTACTATGCTTGCATTTAAAACTTGATTTGATGAGAATTAATAAATAATTACTTTGGCATGAAGATTCCTTTCAAAAATCAAGGAAGATAACCACATTCACTAATGTTATGTGCTCATGCGAACATCTATTTTGTGGTTTTTTCTTCCAAGACTGAGGTTGAGTGCATGTGAAGATTGAAAGCCATCATCACTAACTAGATACATGTATGGTTAATTTTTAGTAGGATCTATTGGTACACACTTTGGGGTACCTTCTCATGCAAGAGTATTATTAGCAATCAATGCATCTTAATTGACAAAGAAATCTAAAATTCATAGCATGCATACCTGCTTCAAGGGATTTCTACATTTCAACGAGGATGTATGGATACTCTCATTAGCCTAGTCAGTACCCGCAAACCAATGGCCTTTCAGGGCACAATACCAAAGCTCCGGTTGAAGCAAATCATGGTGGAATCAGATTTTATGTTGATTGGAATGGTTAAAATCATCCTAGGTCAAGAATTTCTGGTGTTGGATGAGTGGTATAGGTTTGATTTAGGCATTTCCTCATGATTTATGGTGGCACTACTATACCTACACACTCTGAAAGTGTAGGTGGTGGAAATGGCTTGCAAGCTTTTTATACCTAAAATTTTAGGTGAGGTGGAGGTGGTGATGGATGTTGCCTCCTTCAGTCTTGGTATACCCAAGCCGTGTGACTTGGAGTGTCTCTTAGTTTTGGGTGAGGATGTAACCTTCTACCCCTTCATGTTGGATATCATAGGTGAGGCATTGCATGAACATAGAGAGTGGGCATAGGTGGCAATAAGCTTCCTGAAGAAAATGTTGCATGTTGAGTCAGTCCAAGACTTTGAATGGGTAAAAAAAAATATCAATTATATATAGGAAGTTGGTAATTTATAGTCCAATTTACTTTGCAAGGTCTGCACTCTATTCTTTTTATCCATATACGTACAATTTTTTTCCACAAATGGAAATTGTATTTGATAGCAATATTTTAAAGATACTTCTAGGTAGTTGGGAGTTTGGGTTCTAAAATTCCTAAAGATAACTTTAAATTTTGATAGATGTTTGAGCACCATACATTTTGAGCAAATCCCTCAGACTGCATGTTGGGGAGGAGCGGGGTTAGTTTATAGATGTTTCTCTATTTTTTCCCTCAATGGGTTGTGGATGCAATTAATTTTTGTTTTGAATTTCAAGTTAAAATTTTTATCCAGTTGGATAAACATTCTCCCCTAGCATAGATGCTCTAAACTTATAAGAATGCATTTCAGCTTTAAGATTAATATAAATAGTTTAGGCCTTTTGCCTTTTATCAAAAAAAAATATAAATATAAATTCATTTTCATTTTCTCATAATTAATATTCTGAAAAATGAAGAAATGAATATACATATAAGTCTTTTTCACCATTTTAAACTAGATTGCAATTTGAATATCAATTGAGCATCCTAAAAAGTAGTCAAGGGCAGTCAAGAATAAAATTTACATCACATATTATCAATCAAGATTCATGTTTTTAATGTATCAAGTTTATGAGTAATATTGTTTGTGTTTTTTGTTCATTTGTTTTATGAGTATTAACACTTGTAGGACCTTCAATCAAGCATCCAATTTTCCTTGTATAAGATGAGTACCATCAATTCAGTCCATCAAGGAAAGTAGATCTGAGTAGTAAGTTGCAACAATTATCATTTATCATTTGTTTTATGAGTACTAACACTTATAGGACCTTCAATAAAGCATCAAATTCTCCTTGTATAATATGAGTACCATCAATTTAGTCCATCAAGGAAAGTATATTTGAGTAGTAAGTTGCAGCAATTATCATTTATCACTTGTTTTTATCCATTTACCTTTTACTGGCTGAGGGTAAGCACTGTTTACATCATCATAGCCTTTATGGAGGTGGAAACAAAAAAATGAGGTTTCACCTATGCAAGCCCCTATATGGCACAACCCTTTCTCACATTTCTTGTGTGCAAGTGGAAAACTTGAAGTGGATTTGGGAGAGGATTGAATACCTAATTGTAAGATCAAGTATTTAAGCCTCCTACTTCAACAAATTAGAGAAGGTGGAATTAATCATCAATGTAAAAGAAGTTCAACAGTTAAGTTAGGGAAGGAGGAACCTATGTAATGTAACCTACTAAGACCAGTTCATAGATCCTGAAAAAGTATTTTTTCTAGTCTAGGGTGGTACAACCCTTGTCCACCTGTTTTGGCTTAGTTTTCAGTCACAGGTTCCTCTATGTATCCTCTTTCTAGATCTATGTCTAATCTAACTGTAGAACCCCAATCCTAGACCTTCACAAACACAAGAATCAAACACTATATTAGATCAAATGCAAGTTGGTATCAAGATTCCCCATGAAATCCATTTAAATTGCAAAGAACAAGAAATGAGATGAAGAACACAAGCAAATATAAACAAAATCTATCAAAATCTTATTCAATGTAATACAAACTCTTGATCCCATGGTGGAATTGGTGCCAATTTGAAGTGGAAATTGACCCTTTCCCAACTCCTATGATGCAATGTTGATGAGTGATCCACTTTGGTGAAGATACAATTGAGCTCTATGATGAATAATTTGCATAACCTAGCTAAGATCCTGATAAAAATGGATGAAAATAGAGATGTTTGAGGATGAAATAGGTGTCGATGCTTCCTCATGCAAGCACTAGGTCTTGGGGCTTTTCAGCATTTTGTAGGGCATACCTGAGTGACAGCAGGAGCATCTAGTGATGATCAGACTATGGTACATTGCTTATGCACCGTCCATGAGGACACACTTAGGTATGATGATGACACTCGTTGAGAGATGGCATAGTGAGACATCCTCGTTCCACCTCCTGACAGGTGAAGTGATAGTCACACTAGAGGACATTTGGCAGATTCACAAATTGCCCATCCATGGAGAGTGTGTGATTTATGACGTGGATGCTAGGAGGGAGGCCTATTATGACATTATGGGCCTTGATGAGCTTGTTTTCTGTGAGGTTCAAAATTGAGTTGGAGCATTATAGGCTCATTGTTTCACCCTTTCGATTAGTTATTGCAGCCATCATATCAGGTCTCATTGCACTAGATTGGCAGGGCCAATATTTCAGTCCTAGATGGGGCCTCACTTGGGAGCACATGGTCCAGAGGTGAGTATGCTTTGCTTGGGGACCAGTTCTATTGGCCTCATTATACAGAGATTTTCATGAGTTTGCATACCTTGATGATCAAGCTATCGAGGCTGGAGTCACACTCCTTCATATCTGGGTTTGGGAATACATCATTGTGCTTTGCCCAAGAGTTGTTCTAGTTGATATGGAGCCAGATGATCCAGTTGTCTAGTGATATAGAGGAGGTGTCTCTTTTACTCATACATGTCAGCACAGGATTCCTCATTGGAGGAGAGTTTTGGATGACATGCAAGCCTTCACCTAGCAGCCATACATTAGATGGCCCGCGTGGAATGACGATGTGCAACAACTCTTTTTCACTCACTAGGATAGATTGATGTAGGGAAGAGAGCATGTGATGCTTGAGATGTACCTACCAAGTAGAGTGCAGAGATAGTTTAGAAAGCCACATGATAGGCTAGATGATTAGTATGTTGCTATATTTTCATGTACGACAAGCCAAAGCTCCTAGGGCCAATATATAACTGCACACGAGGCAGTACAGAGTTTTATGCAGCTAGTGGCCAGGGCATGGCCATATGATTAGGGATAGGCCAATGTAAGGAACACACAGGCATATATAGACTAGTTTAGGCCACCTCTTAGACTTACAGTTCTAGGGACACCATCTTCCTGATGTAGAGTCAAAGGTAGGGGAGCAGGATGAGGCCTAGGGGTTGGAGACGGGGACCAAGGAGGGGGAGGACCACCACCACATCAGCCCGATTAGGATAGGGGGCCATAGGATCAGCCACTCCCAGATTTGTAGGTGGGTGAGTAGAGACAAGATGACCCCAAACAGGATCCAAACCTAGGATGGAAAGATGGGCACTAGGATAATGTTCTAATACCGCCTAGAGATGGGGGCCATGATTAACCACCCATGTAGCCACCTATGCAACCAAACCCCAAAGATGGTCAGATCCTTCAACTTTAGACATAGATAAAAATTCTTATGGCTAAGAGGTATTAGTTGTGGGTAGAGTGGGACCAGGTGGTCCAACAGAGATAGGCTGTGAAGCTATAGGCAATAGTAGAGATGGGAAGACGACAATAGATTGAGAGCATTTTTGCATCCTCCTCCTAGAGCATGATACCACTTCGATCATACAAGGAGGCCATCCAGGAGGCCAATTATTACAGGATGCACTATCATCAGGCAGTGTCAAAAGCAACTTGAGTCCCAAAATTTTTACAGAGGACATGCCACAGACCCACAGAGGAGCATGGGGAGAGAGCAGGTGGTGAGGGCAGCAGCTAGCAGGGCTAGCCCCAATTTTGATTAGAGACAATATTCTTTTTGTGCCCCATGGGATCATTTTTGAGATCCCAATGGGCCCTTGTACTTTATGCATTCAATACATACTTGATCCAATTTTTTTGTACCATGAGAATATATTTATTTTGATAATATATGAGATGAGATGATGTGTATCCGATATGATGTGTCCTATTCTACTTTATGCTTTATGGATGGATCTTATTTCTATATCTTGTGTGATGTGATGCAATGATGTTCTATGTTATGATGCTATGATGATGCTACTATATGATGCTTATGTGATTATGTAATGTGATGGTTTATGGATTCCTTTCTTTTTTAGTACCTTTTCTTATGTACTTTTTATGATGTATGTAAAATGTTATGATATGCAAATGCTTAGACTAATAGATCTATATTATGCGCTTGATGGATGATAAGATGTATGTAATTTTCTTATGTATGATATGAACTTATGATGGTGGTATGATGTGATGATGTATGATTTATGAAATGATGCTTTATGTAATAATGTATGTGTTATGACATGATGTTCATGATATGAAAATGGATGTTGTGATATATGATATATGATGTATATGGATTGTTACTAATGCTTATGTATATGACATGCTTGTGTGATTATGCAATCGATGCTTTTGGTATATGTGACATGAGTTGTATGGGATGATTATGTAATGAATGCAATGTTATGGTTCATAAGATGCTTAGAATAACCAATCTATATTATGCGATGATGGAGATGCAATGCATGCAGTATGATTAATGCTTTCTATGTGATATGATATGCAATATGCAATATGTTGATGGTTTGTGGATGCAAGATGAATGCAATGACAATAATGATTTGTGATTAACTATCATGGTACCATGTTAGCATGGAAAATGAGATAGAAGAAAGCAAGAGATTCCAACAAGACATGAGATGATGATGATTTTCGGAGGAGTTGGGATTTTTAAAAGGTCCAATTACCTTATGTTTGATTATACACGAGGTATGATGCATCAAGGTATAAAGAACCAGGATGGCATTGTACCTAGTGTGATGGACTTTGACTCAACAATTAGATAGGAGTATTCTTGTTCACCTTGGCATACATAACCTTGTTCATAATGTAGTTTAGATATTTCAAAAATCCTAGACCAAAACATAGAAAAACAAGCCTTCCTATGTGGTCAACAAGAAACCTAAAACATCTTCCCTACAAACCAAGCAAAGCATGCATAACCAAGTTATATTACAAGAATATCCAACAAGCATAGTAGATAAAAAGATCATGATCATTGCCCCATTTCTATCTCTCTAAATCCATTTGTTTGGAACATCATTGAGAGGTTATTGAAATGAGCACAAAAAAGATAAGTCAAAAGACAAAGATAAAGTAAGCAAACAAGCTAATGTTCTTCAATATCACTAGCCAAGACTAAACTATGATGATGCCTAATGTTGATGTCCATTGTAGGAAGGATGCATCCAAGGACATGACAATATTAGATTATTTGATATGGGATTGATTGGATGATAGGCCATTGAAACAAAGAGTTGACCAACTTGTTTACGTACTAACCTAGACTTGAGACTTTGACGTTTGTGTTTTCACTTTTGAACTAGTAGACTTGTTTCTGACTATTTTACCAAAGGTTGAGAATGACAATTGATTTATTATGAGTGGATGTTTATTGCGGGTGCAAGTGAGATGAGACGAATGGATTTTTTCAAATATTTGGATGTTTTTTATGTTTTTGAAATGTTTTGAGGCTTTTTTTGGTATTTTCAAGATTTTGCAAATGTT